>JAQQSZ010019749.1:0-10297 GCA_028646595.1 Phalanger gymnotis
TTCTCTTGATTCTTGTGTTTGAAAGTCAAATTTTCTATTCAGCTCTGGTCTTTTCATTGAGAAAGCTTCAAAGTCCTCTATTTTATTTAAATTCCATATTATGCCTTGAAGCATGATACTCAGTTTTGCTGGGTAGGTGATTTTTGGTTTTAATCCTAGATCCATTGACCTCCAGAATATCATATTGTGAGCCCTTTGATCCCTTAATGTAGAAGCTGCTAGATCTTGTGTTATTCTGGTTGCTTTTTCCATAACACTTAAATTGTTTCTTTCTGGATGCTTGCAGTATTTTCTCCTTGATCTGGGAGCTCTGGAATTTGGCAGCAATCTTCCTAGGAGTTTTCTTTTTGGGATCTTTTTCAGGAGGTGACCTGTGGATTCTTTCAATTTCTATTTTCCCCTCTGGCTCTAGAATATCAGGGCAGTTCTGTTTGATAGTTCCTTGAGAGATGATATCTTGGCTCTTTTTTGATCATGGCTTTCAGGTAGTCCAATAATTTTTAAATTATCTCTCCTGGATCTATTTTCCAGGTCAGTGGTTTTTCCAATGAGATATTTCACATTGTCTTTCATTTTTTTCCCATTCCTTTGGTTCTGTTTGATAATATCTTGATTTCTCATAAAGTCACTAGCTTCCACTTGCTCCAATTAAATTCTTAAGGTAATATTTTCTTCAGTGGTCTTTTGGACCTTCTTTTCCATTTAGCTAATTCTGCCTTTCAAGGCATTCTTTTCCTCATTGGCTTTTTGGAGCTCTTTTGCCATTTGAGTAGTCTATTTTTAGGTGTTATTTTCTTCAGTATTTTTGGGTCTCCTTTAGCAAGTCATTGACTTGTTTTTCACAGTTTTCTCACATCACTCTCACTTCTATTCCCAATTTTTCCTATACTTCTCTAAGTTGCTTTTCCAAATACTTTTTGAGCTCTTCCATGGCCTGAGACCAGTTCATGCTTTTTCTTGGAAGCTTTTGATGTAGGCTCTTTGACTTTGTTGACTTCTTCTGGTTGTATGTTTTGGTCTTCTTTGTCACCAAAGAAAGATTCCAGAGTCTGAGTCTGAATCTGAGACTGTTTTTGCTGCCTGTTCATGTTCCCAGCCAACTACTTGACCCTTGAGTTTTTCATTGCTGTATGACTGCTTGTGGAGTAGAGAGTACTTTGTCCCAAGCTTGAGAGTCTGTGCTTTTGTTTTCAGAGCTATTTCTACACAGCAATCTTTGCCACACCAGTGTTCCTACTCCACCAAGAACTGCCAACCCAGACTGGGACTCAAATCTGAGCAGGCTCTCCACTTCTGCTTGGATCCATCACTTAATTCCTCCCACCAGGTGGCCTGCAGCTGGAAGCAACTGCAGCTGTAGTTCTGTTAGGGCACTTCATCTGCTGCCCTGGGGTGGTGGAACTCCTTTCACTCTCTCCCTGCAGTTTTTTCCCACTAATCTTCTTTGTTGTCTTTGGTGTTCGTGGGTTGAGAATTCTGTTAACTGCCACAACTCACTGATTCAGGGCGCTAGGGCCTGTTCCACCCAGCTCCTGGTCTAGTTGATTTGGGCATAGCCCACGCTGGGCTCTGCTCCACTCTTTTCCCAGTTCCATGTGATAGACCTGAATGGTGACCATTCAGGCTGTCTTGGGCTGGAGCCTTGCTTCCCTGTGCTATTTCGTGGGTTTTGCAGTTCTAGAATTTGTTCAGAGACATTTTTATAAGTGTTTGCAGGGTCCTGGGGAAGAGCTTTAGGTAAGTCCCTGCTTTCCAGCTGCCATCTTGGCCCCTCCCCACTTCTTCTAACCTAACATTCACTTATCATCATGTAGAAAAAAAAAAAGAATCCTGAAAAAAGTACATATGAGTGAAAATAAGACAAAAATATATTACACTGAAAACATTACAATCTTGTATACACAGTTCTAGAAACTATTGATTGCTAATAATCTCCCTAGGGTTGCATATGGCACTTAAAAATATATTTCAATAAAGTTTTTTAAATAACTTTTTTCCATGTATAGTTCCTTTTATCATGTGAAAAAGTCAATAATTCCACTCCAGAACATAAATTTAATGAAAATCATTTGCCACAATTTGTGAGTCCTTCCTTAATCACCTTGACAGTCACAAATGGGAGAAAGCTTTCATGTGTCCTAGGGAAGGCTAAAACGATTTTGATCCCCTCTGAGCTATTTCTGCTACATGCTTTAAATCTTTACTGCAGCGTAATGGAAGTTGATTTACCAAAAATTAAGAGTGGAACTTCCTGACATCAAAATATGAACACAAGCACATAAAATTTCCTCATAAAAAATACCACAGAAATTATACTCCAATGGTGAGGAATACACCCACTTCTCATCTCTGCCTATGTAGTTCGCTAAGTATCCCAGGTATTGTTCCCTAGGCCTCAGAGAGTTTTATTGATGAGGACACTAAAGTTTTGAAGGCTTAAGCAACTTAAGCAACCAAATTCAGTTAGAAAATAAGTAGATGACCTGAGGCTTGAACCTAAGTCTTCTGACTTCCAAAGCATATATTCTTTTCAGTAGATTGTGCTGCTTTTCCAATCTTAAGAGTTTTCTTATGGTCCCCATCTATTTTGACTTTCACATTTTTGTGGTTTCTTTTCAGAGATCTTTTGAGAGAGGAGTGAAGTAGCCTTGAAAATTTAGGCCTTTAAAATGGATGACTGAAGGATGACTGATGATCTCGGCAGCATTTTTTTTTTTTGCCTTTTTTCCTTTGTGGTAAAGAGGGAAGAAAAAAAAAGTGAGGCCTATGAAGAAAATGAGGATGAGTCAAAATGCATAACAACCAACTAGAGGATTTGACATTTAATATATACAACATGTGGCATGTTGAGGCAGACAGTTAAACATTTATTTAAATGTCTACTATGTTCTATTCACTGTGTTAAGCAATGGAGATACACAGAAAGGCAAAAGTTAGACCCTGCTCTCAAGGAGCTCACAATCTAATGGGGGAGAAAATGTGAAAACAACTATATACAATCTATATACAGGATATATTGGAAATATTCAACATAGGGAAGTCACTAAATATAAGGGATATTGAAAGAGTTTTCTCTAGAAGGTAGGACTTTTGCTGCACACTAAAGGAAGCCAAAGCACTGATCAGGTAAAAGTAAGGAGGGAGTATATCACAAACGTGGGAGACAGTAGGGGGAAATGTCTGCAGTAAAGAGATAGAGTCTTAGATATGCACCTGATATGCACGATTCACTAGATTTAGAGTCAAAAGACCCAGATTCACATATTATCAGTATTATTATCTAGAGTTCTATCATATTGTTCAAGTTACTTTGACCTCATCTTTCAAGGAACAGAGTTGGCATCTAGAATATACAGGTTGTGTAACCCTTGGAAAATCACTTAATCTCTAAGTCTTCTATGTAAATCTCTAAGACTTAGGAAGTCATAGGTCCATTCCCTACCTTAAAAAGTTAAAGCTTTGGACTATAATAGAATTTTAGTGTGGTGACTCAGGACTTTTTTCCCACATGTTTTGATAATTATATTTCAATGTAATTGGTTTCCTTCATAATCTTGTGTGTTTTATTTGATACTTTGACAAGGGGTCCCTAGACTTCACCAGACTGAGAAAAGCAACCATGGCACAAAAAAGGATGTTTGGCTTAGAAGATTTCCACTTCAATTGGCCTGTGATCCCATGCTTAGATAATTACTATGATTGTTTCAAAGCCTAATATCCAATTCTAGTTTTTTTGTTCCCCCCACAGGACTTACAACCCCATTAATGTAAAGTGCTTCCAGTGAGAAAAGTTACCAATTATAATCAACTACTTTTCTGCAACATGTAGATTCTTGTGGCTAATAGTTTTTGGCCAACTACTCACTTACAGGCAATTCTAAAATAGTCATGAAATGTGGTAAGCTTGTAATTAAACAAATATGCTTTTAGTACTCTTTGGATAATATTTATGATAAATTAGTTGATCCTTTGTCCATTTAACTAGCAATGCAACATTTTAGAGTCCATATTGATGACTTGCCAAAGAATGAAAATTCAGGATAATTATCCTTATAGTCATTATCTGAATGCATCAACAAAAGGGACACTTTTTTTTTCAACTGCGATGTGCCTTATCATTCCCAACAAAGGCTTTAAGACAAAATCCTGGAGCTAACACATTTTTAGAAATCTAATGTAATGATTCACATCTCAGTTTCAAACCTCAGTAGTCATTGCAATAATACATACTGCCTAGCTGAACCATATTCATAAACTAGTGTCAGTTTTTATGTGGGTAACAGAGAGATGCTTGGTCAAGAGATTCAGGAGGTGGCTTGATAATTATAAAAAACAAACAAACAAATAATGCTTCTGGGCAGGTCCTGTATTCTATTTTATACTAATGTAGGACCCTGACAGAAATGGAAAATAGAGAGTAAATAAATTTGCATAGTATTGGCTGGACAGAAATTGGGAATGGAGAAGTATTACCAAGAAAGATAAGCAAGAAGGATTGCAGGACCTCGGAAATATTACATTTAGGAAATAGTTCAAGGAGTCATAAGACTCAAGGTATTATTTTATGAGTTGTTAAAGACAGTTTGGTCATTATATTCATGAATCTTTTAAAGCTCACAGCTATTAGGTACCATGTTTAGAAAACACCATCTTTATCCATCGAAATTCTAGAGGCTTTTAGCATCTTTGTATTATGCATGTTGGCTTGCAGTGTATTGAAAGATTTTGTCTAGTTTTGTAAGACTTCCATGATAAAACAAAACAAAAACAAGCTCCCACAACCTGTTTCTATTTCCATGTGTTTCCGAGTCAGCTAATGATTGCCATTTTAAATAAAATAAGGATTATCCTACAGGTGCTAATTTAAAAAAAAATTACTTGGAATGACATGTATTTTAACTTGTGCATTTACTATTGGCAGGAAAGCTAAAGTCTAGGGAGATGGTTAGGGTGGCAGATGTCTCTCAGAAGTGGTCATGGGATCAATGGGTCCACATCCAAATGGTTCATTAGATCTATCAGAAATAGACAGTACATTTCTAGTTCAGAAAGTATATTGTTCAAACAAGTATGACTTACAGAAAGCATTGTTTTCAGATAGCACTTACTGCTGATAATCCACACTGATTTAATTTTTAGCTAAGTGTAAAAAGGTGGCCAAGCTCTTTTTTATGACTTTTTGGTAAGTTGGAGGATATTGACTCTGTAGTAAGAAGACTTGGTTTCAAAAAGCACCCCTAGAACTTATTACCTCAGGCAAATCGCTTTACCTCCCTGGACCTCAGTTTACTTATCTGAGGGGTTGGATCTGATTGACTTTGAATTTCCTTTCTACATGTATGATCTTATAGTTTTAAACATTTTTGCCCAGTGTTTGCAGATTTATTAAAATCTTGAAGATTTAATCAATACTTATTAAAGATCTACTGCAAATAAAGCGCTATGATAAATTAGAGATAAAGAGATAAAATGAAAATCCTGCAAAGATATGATGACCAAAAGGGTGATGGGAAAGGGAATGACATGAACTTAGGTAAATGCTACCTGGAACGTAGTTAGTCATAGAAGGTGATGGATGCATGGTACAGAACGAGAATATGCTTTTGCATATGACCAATGTGAGGATTTGTATATTTGTTATGAAGATTTTACTTTTATTTTCCCATTGTGAGAAGGTGCTTGCTTATTAAAAAAAATTAAAGCTAGATGAAAGTAAATCAAAGAAAATTTGAGAGAGGCTAGATTACTCAGAACCATGGTTTTAGAATGGATAGGAAACAAGGCATTTGAGAAGGAGATGGTGATGAAATCGGTATTAGAGAAGAATTTCAATGAGCAATTCTCTGAATATGACATTCCATCTCTTCATTGATACAGGATTCACCTATTCCCAATACCTGGGATATGCTGCAATTCTTATCTTTATCTTTCTGAATCCTCATTTTTCTTCAAGACTAAATTTGCTGGAGCCATATGTGCAGCCTTCCATGATTCCCCACCACTACAAGTGTTTCTACCTTTCTCTAATATTCTTTGAGCAGTTGTGTGGTTCTCTTTTTCTCCCTTATCATCACCTCCCTCATTTTATCCGAGTTAAGCAGACACTTCTTCCCTAAACGCTAGAGGGAAGAGATAGCCATTTTAAAAAAATGTTTATCACTAGCACTGAAAAGAAGAGACATCTATTTAATTGAACTAGCAGAGACAAAATCTGGGTGCATTCCAGGCATGAGACTACCTCCCTGGATGCACAAAGGCATGAAATGTTAGACAAAATATTAATTATTTACTAAAATGTACTTGGATGAATTGTATGTGAAGACTGCTTTGAAATAAGACTGTTAATGTGGGTTGAAGCCAGTCTGTGAAGTACCTAAAATACTGAACAAAGGAGTTAATGTTTTCTTCTGTAACAAATAAGGAACGACTGTAATATTAAGCTGAGTAACATGGACACTTCTATACACTAAAAACTAGAAAACTGTATGAAATTGAATGGGAGAAAAGAGAAGCTAGAAGCTGTGAAATCAGTTAGGAGGCTTTTAGGTGCCTGGATTACAAAGTGAGTTGAGAGAAAAGGGATGACGGGAAAACACTATTAAAAGTGGAAAGCAGGAGACTTCACAATGTTTGGGTGGGGAGGTTGTAGAAGAGAAAAAAAATAAGATTTAAGCTCAGGCTTAAAGGACAGTGGTGCTATCAGTCAGTAAGTATATGTTAAGTACATATATATATTAAGTACATATATACATATTAAGTTCATATATATATATATATTAAGTACATATATACCTATATACTCGACGTTATACTGAGTGCTGGGGGTATATTGTCAAAGGAAGAGAAAAATTGGGATGAACATACCTTCTTATGGGGAAAAAATTAACATATCTAAGTTTAAGAGAATGGTCCTTTAAAAGAGGGACACAGTTCACTTCCATAGGGCATAAACGTGTTTCTGAGAAAAGCAGCAGTTATTGATTCAAGTCTACCTTGGCTGTTCACTTGTCGGAATCGTGGGTCTAACAAGAGTTCTAAGAGCAATACTTACCATGACTCAGTTCAGAGATAGCTGTCCCTCTTATTATTATTATTTTTAATGTGACAATTTTTCATATGCTAAAAAATATGGATGTCGAAACTATTATGTGATAATGGGACAAATTTAATTTATCTGATTAAAGACCAAAAATGCTAATTTGGTTACTAGCTATAACCTAAGATGGAGTCTGGAGTCATTTTCAGGGAGGACCCAGAGGCTAAAGTGAAAGGGAAAGAGAGAGAGAGAGAGAGAGAGAGAGAGAGAGAGAGAGAGACAGAGAGAGACAGAGAAAGAGAGAGACAGAGACAGAGACAAAGAAACAGAGAGAGACAGGGGGACAGAAACAGAGACAGTCAGAGACAGAGACAGAGAGACAGACTGAGAGAGACACACACACACAGATAGCGATACAGAGGCAGAGAGATAGAGACAGAGAGAGACAGTAAAAGGACAGATTTCAGAATTTTATCAGTTAGCCAGAAGTGATGGATATTACACTGTTATTTTGAAGTAAAACTAACTGAACAGAAGAACAGATTATAGATTGTAACCAAGGAATCAAAGAAGTCAAGAAGTTGATCAAAAAGTTTGGGCGAAACATCATACCTAGTGATGTGTTACTCAAGAATCGTGTGAAATAACTCAGCTTAGTAATGGGAGCATCTATTCAGTACAGGAGTTATACTCCTCAAAGAACTTTCCGAGACAGTTTTTGAGTTAGAAAAAATAGACACCAAAAATCACACATTTGTTGGCTTTACACATGTACCTCCTTGACAGGTTACTTTGCATGGTCACTCTACCCTGTAGAATGTGACCCGAGTTTATCTGTGGATTATGATATATTAATTATTTGTAGACTCAATATAATATCTGAGTATCTATGATATTAATTTCTTGTTTCATTACTTAGACATATATATATATATATACTATATATAGTATACTAAGTATATATGGTATACTAAGTATATATATATATATATATGTATATATATA
This sequence comes from Phalanger gymnotis, assembly GCA_028646595.1. Taxonomy (NCBI): domain Eukaryota; kingdom Metazoa; phylum Chordata; class Mammalia; order Diprotodontia; family Phalangeridae; genus Phalanger; species Phalanger gymnotis. The sequence goes on from JAQQSZ010019749.1 coordinate 8,042, forward strand.
TTTATATATGAACACATATATATATGTACTAAGTGATATATTTATGATCTTAAAGTACCTTTGTAAGTGGTTAGTTCTGTATAACTTAAAGTATACCAGTGCTGTCTAAAGAGCTAAAGTAATGAACAGAAGAAGTACGTTTTCTCACAACAATGTTGCCCTTATAGTTCTGAGAAAGTTTCAATATAAACCTGAGCAGAGCTTCTTTTCTAGGAACCTTGATTGGCAGGTGTGAGGGCAGGACAGCATTAAGAACCATGTGCCAAGACTCTATAGCTATGCTTCCCTTGGGAGAGAAGCAAAGCATTAGAAAATGAGTGAAAATATACAGAAGATATTCAAAGCAAACTGGGGATTGGGGAGGAATAGGGCACAACTCCACAGGAACCTAAGTTGCAATTGAAGTGAGTCTTAACAGAAACTAAAGATTCTGAGGGGCAGCTAGGTGGCAATTTGGATAGAGTACTGGCTTGGGGTCAGGAAAACGTGAGTTTAAATGTGACCTTCAACATTTACTAGCTGGGTGACCCTGGATAAGTCACTTAACAGTGTTAGTCTCAGTCTCTGTAAAATGAGCCAGAGAAGGAAATGGCAAACTTTGTCAGTAACTTTGCCAAGAAAACCCCAAATGGGGTCATGAAACATTGGATAAGACTGAAATGCCTGAACAACAAATAACCTTAAGATTCTGATGGCCTTTTAGCCTGAGGAACAAAAAGCCAGAGTACAAAATTTGATTTAGTTGATTAAGTTTTATTCTGAATATTGAAGACCTATTTAAGAGACTTTCTTCTTATCTACCCTTATCCCTATTTGCTTATCACATAGGCTTTTTAAATATCCCATTAAGAAAAAGAAAAGACATTCACACCTCTAGCAATACAAAACAGAAGGCATAATGGAAGGGTTGACGAGAATGTGAAATGAAAAGAGAGAGATTATCCAAAATAGTTCTTTCCTCTCTTTATTTCCTTCATCTATATATCTTCCCCATTTTTATTACCCATTAGCCTTCCTGAAATGGAACTGTAGGATAAGGATCTGAACCAATAAAGAACCACCATGGGGTTCAAAATATAATAAAATATAGTAGATGGTCTATCCTGTTTCACTTCAAGGGAGTTTGAGTGTAAACAAACACACACACACATACATGAATATATACATTTTCCCACAAAGTAGAGAGGTTGATGACAACCTAAAATACATTTATAAAATATTCTATTTTCAGAGAGCCCTAAAGATGTTTAGGATGCTGAAGTCTTTTTCTTAAGCTCTGGTTCAGCTATGGGATTTCACTGCAGAATGGGCCCCCAGGGCTATTGGTCAAGGCAATCTAAAGACTTGATACAGACAAGTAAGCATTTTACTATTGAAAATTAACCTTATACCACTGGTACTTCTATTTTCATGTTTCCAGTGCTCAAAGGAATTCTCTTGGGTACATTAGATAGAGCCTCATTTTAACTAATTGGCTTGTTATGAGAAAATGACTTTTTTAAAGTGAATTTCTCTAAAGTACTCAAACAGGAAATAAACTTCTAACGTGAAGCAAGTTATACCTACAGGGATATGCTACCAGGCCATTTGGGAGTAGGAAATAATAGTTGTGTTGTATAATTACACATCTTGTTAGTGCCTATTTTCAGAAGGGCCAGGACTTTAAACACCTTCTCTGGCATGGTTTCTTTTTCTTCTTTTTAAAAATTTATTTTATTTTCATTGCACAGAAAAGCAAGTATTTTCATAAGACAGAACAGTAAAAATACATCACATGAACCTGAAAATCTACTATGCACAGCCTGATATTCCCTCCAAATATACAACAGTGTGTTGGTAAGCAAAATGGCCTTTGTTTTCTTTGAGTAACTCAGTGTATTTCGTTAAACCTTACTAGGTGCTAAGCCCCAAGCCCAAAGCCCTATTAGGTGTGGAACCTGTGTGGATGTGGATTGGTGACTGGGGTGGGGCCCAAGGTGGGGCTGGCTAAGGGGAGGTGTTAACTCCAGAGCCATGCCCTATTAGGTGTTAACCTAATCTATGTGGATGTGAGCCGCCCAGGGTCCTAAGGGGAGGGGCCAACTCAAGAACCAATAAGCTCTGGTCATTCAGATGATGCTTGATGATGTCAAAAACTCTATAAGAGGAGAGAAGACAGCTTGAAGATTGATTTCTCTTGCAGCCAGAGACAGCTACAGCCACCGAACCTGAAGATAATGCCGAAGCAGGAGCTTGTATTAAGAAAGCAGAATTTAT
>JAQQSZ010019750.1:0-10297 GCA_028646595.1 Phalanger gymnotis
CAAGATAAGCTGGGGTGTAACTACTTTTAAAGAATTGTCACCGGACCCAAATGAACTACCTCCTTGAACTGAGAGGTGTAAACGATGAGCTGTAGTCAATGGTATCTGAAGGGTCATGGAGAATGAGAAAGATACAGCAGCGTTGGGGGAGGGCATATGTTTTGATTTCCAAAAACAGGAAGAGAACAGATTCTGCAAACTATAGGTCAGTTGTACCCCAAAGAGATCAAAGAAAGGAAAGGAATCCTTATGTACATGGATACTTATAGCAGTTTTTATTATAGTAAAAACTAGAAGCTATTGAGGTTGCCCATCAATTAAGGAGCAGCTCACATATTCAGGCGTATGAATATAATGGGCTATTATTGTGCCCTTTAATTTTGAAAGGGGACGGTTTCAGTGATACCTAGGAAAACTTATAGAAACTGATGTAGAATTATGTAGTAGAATCTAGAGAACAACTTAAACAATAATAACAATGACAACATAAAGACAAAAAACCTTGAAAGGTCCAAGAACTCTGATCCAAGCAATGGCTAACTATGAATTCTAGAGAACAGATGAGGAAACATGCTATCAAACTCATATGGAGAGGAGGTGGACTCACGAGTTAGAACAAGGCATACATTTTCAGATATGGCCAGCTTGGGAATTTGCTTTGCTTGATTATTGAATATTTGTCATAAAGGTTTTGTTTTACTTTTTGTTTTTATTGGGAGAGGGTTGAGATGGAGAGAGAGAAAATAGGCTTGACATGGAAAGAGAGAGTAATGGAAGGATATGGTTGCCAAAAAATAAAACAAAATATCAAAAAGCACAAAAAAGATCACAGAGAAGACCAGAAAAAAATGCAGGTAAGCAGGACAGCTTTGAAAGTCACATGTTGTATTTATTATATATTTTAAAAGAAAAGAAAGCTGTAAATAACAGAAATTTGCAGTTTCACATGCAATCCTTTTCTGTTTTATGAATATAGAAGTACTTTTTAAATTGATATTTGTTAACATTATAAAATAATTCAAATGAGTAAAACACATTTCATGCCAGTGAGCTTAACTTCAAAATCATAGGAAAATTCTAAAATGGTTTATTAAGCAATTGATTAGTGATCATCTAAAAAGAGAAGTAGTAATCATAGAGAGCCAACCTGACTTCATCAAGAACATTTCATGCCACTATAAATTCATTTTCCTTTATCATATGGTTAGTAAACTGGTAGATTAGATGAATGCTGTATATATAGTTTATTTAGATTTTAGCAAAGAATTTGTCAAAATTTCTCAAAAAATTGTTATCGATAAGATGGGAAAATGCGTGCTAAGGAATAGTACAGTCAAATGAACTTGAAATTGGTTGAAGGGATAGAACAGGAGTCATTAATATTTTGGTATGAATTTGAAAGGAAGTGGAGTAGTTCAGGAATCTGCTTGATTCTCTTACTAAATTTGTATGTGGTGCAAAGCTACGAGGAATAATTAACACGCTAAACGGCAGAGTAAGTGTTCATAAAGATACCAGCAGGAATCAGATCAAACAAGATGAAATGTAATATGTAGAAATGTAAAATATTACCTGCTGGTTCAAAAAACCCAATTTTATAAGTACAAAATGAAACAACAGCAACAACTTTCATAAGTACATAAGGCGTGACTCAAAAATTTTCCTGAAAATGATCTGAGAGTTTCAGTGAACTATATGTTTGATATGAGTCAGCAGTTTGATGTGGCAGCCAAAAGGAACTAATGTGATCTTAAACTGTGTAGAGAGGATTAGGGAGATAATAGGACTGCTATAATCTGTCCTCCTTAGACTGTATCTGCAGTATTGTGTTCAGTTCTGGATGTTCTCTTTTAGGTAGAATATTGAAAAGCTTGGAGATCATTGAGAGGAGGGGAGCCAGTACGGTAAAAGGCCTTAAGTTCAGGCCATATGAGAATCAGCTGAAGGTACTGGCAATGTGTGGTCTGGAGAAGAGAAGACTTAGGGAAAACAGGATAACTGTCATGAAGTATTTGAATGATTATCAACATGGAAGAGACTTTAGACTTCATCTGCTTGACCCCAGAAAGCAGAAACAGGTGAAGTGAATGGGTGGGCAATTCAAAGAAGAAAAATTAGGCAGCAAGAAAGGAAAAACTTGTAATAACTAAAACTACCCAAAAGTGGCAGGAATTTACTCTAGAGGTCTTCAAACAAAGTTTGGATGACCACCTATCCATTATATTTTAGAAGAGATTCTTGTTCATGTATAAGTTGAATCAGATGCACTCTGAAGTCTCTTCTGTTATTCTGAGTTTCAGGCAGCACAATGATAGGGCTAGAGAACGGGATTTGTAATTTTCCTGTCATCATTGTAGCTTTTAATGAGTGGCTTCTTTTTGTTTGTTTGCTTGTTTGTTCACTTTTTTTTTTTTGGTGCTTCTATTTTCAAAGCAAGTTCTGGGGATCTGTAAGTTTTTAGTGTTTCCCAGGTGGTATGATCCAGTGAGAGTCTTGGTCACCCATATGGGGACATGACCCACAGTTTCAGACTGCTGTTATATGAATGTGAGCTCATTGGGGGCATATAATAAGAACTTGTTCACTTGATTTCTGTTGATTTTAAACATTCTGTTGTAATGGTTTTGTAACTCACGCATATGATTTTTAAACAAAGAATGATAGAATTTCAGAGTTGGAGGAGGCATTGGAGGTCCAGTCTACTTTTAGAAAGTTCTAATTAAAAAAATATCTATTTCTATCAAGCCTAAATCTACCTCTGCAACTTTTACTCATCGCAGCCCTTAATTCTGTTCTCTGAAACTAAGCTGAACAAGTCTAATTACTGTTTCCATGTAACAACCTTTCATATATACATATATATATATAGATATAGATATAGATAGATAGATAGATAGATAGATATTTTTTTTCCAAGCAATTGTCATGTCCCACCTAAGCCTTCTCTTTTCCAGGCTACATGACCCTAGTTACTTCAGCCTGTCCTCTTAGGCATAAACTTGAGGCCAGTGATCATCCCATTTTCTCTCCTCTGGATACCCTAATTTGTCAATTTCCTTCTTAACCTAATCCACTATTCTAGTTGTGGTCTGACCAGGGTGAAGTATAGTGAGATTTTACCGAGTCTTTTCTCTAATTCTTTATATCAAGTGTCAAACATCCAAGCTGGGAAACTCCCACACCAGATTAAAAAAAAAGTTTAACAAAACAAAAATATAATGCAACATAGATGATTTTAATTTGTGGTTTTCTGAGTCAATATGGTACCCACAGGAATGTCTTTCTATTTGAGTTTGACACTGCTAGTGTACATTATTCCTCTCAGTGAAATTAAGATCCTGGGCTTTCTTGTTTGCCACGTCATCCTACTAACATTGACTCTGCAGCAGTTCACCAAAAACCCCAGATCTTTTTCAGATGTACTTCTGTTTAGTCATTTCTCTTCTAATTTGTATGTGATTTTTTTTGGATAATTTGATTTCTAAAAAACAATATAAGACTTTATTAATATTAAATTTTATTATATTTTATTTGGCCCAGTATTATAGCCCAGTATCTCCAAATTAGAGGTTATCGCCATCAGGGGAATATAATTTTACTCAATTCTATTCACTAAACATTTATTAAAGTACCTACTATTTTCCCAAGCTCTATGCTAAGTATTGGGGTTACAAATAAGAAAAAGAAAGCTAGTCTTTGTCCTCAAAGAGTTTATATTCTGATGAGGAAGACAATACACAAAAGGAAGGGAGTGGCAACAGGGGCACCCACTGTGTTTCATGGAATCAAAACCAAGCAGAGGTGCTAAAAGGAAGGTAGAAGTTTAGAAGATTGGCGAGAATGCAGAAAGAAAATATGAGCTAGAGCTTCCCTAGTTGAACTTAGCATATTTCTGGCAAAAACTACTATATATTCTGCAGCTCCCACACAAACATTGGGCTTCTGCTGCAGCAGAAAAGACAGATGCAGGCTGCTGAAAAAGCCTAGGGAGGGGGGAAGGGACAGTAATCAAGAAAGGGGACGGAAGCAGAGGCAGAGGACTGAACTGGTCTGGAGCTTGGCAGTTTGAGGGACTAGGGTAGTAGAGATGGAAGCTACAGAAGACTACCCCCAACGGGGTAGTCCACCAGCTATGTTTCTTCTTTCCTCCAAGGGCTGGACAGATGGTTGATGGTGGCAGAAGCAAATGAAGACTAAGGGGCCTGGGGTAGCAGGGAGAGGTGTGTAGCAGAAGCACAGACACTAGCCAAGGTCCTGGGCCCTGCTAGTGGTGAAGGATGACAGTAAATATCGATTAAGTACCTGCTATGTGCTTTGAGTGGCAAGATGGTATAGTAAATGCAGAGCTGGTCTCAAAGTCAGATAGACCTGGGTTCAAGTTCTGATTCTGACTGTGTGGCCCCAGGCAAGTCATCTAACCTCATGTATTCTAGCAACTCTTCTACGTTGGTAGAGGGAATTTCCTCATTTGGGAGTTCACTATACCATAAATAACAGGTCCAGTCCTTTTGCCTTTTCTTACTCTATGCTGGGTACTATATTGTGCCTAGTGATCAGGGTCAAAAATGAAACTGCTTCTGTCATTGAGGAGCTTGCAGTATATCAAGGGGAGAAAATGTATACATACATAGGTTATATGAGAGATAAAAAATAGATTCTTGATAATTTGGGGAAAGGAGCTAGTAGCTGGGAGAATCAGGAAAGGCTTAGTATAGGTGGACCTAGAGTTGAGCTTTGATGACAACTGGGGATTTTTTTTTAACTAATAGGGATATGTGATCAAAAAGTTTGGAGACTTCTGTTCTAGCCTATCACTATCTTTCTGAAATCTAATTCTGTCTTCCATTGTTTTAGTTATCCCTCTGAGCTTTGGATCATCTGCATATTTGATAAGCATTCTATAATCATTTTACCATTCTCTCCTCATTCCTTCCTATTTCAAAAGAAAAGATGACCCCACTATTTGCCAAGGATTAGTTCTTATATCATCGCTTTACATTTTCTCTATGGTCTTGCTTTATCAGTGACCCCCTCTCTCTCACACATCATTGGTTTATTCCTATATACTTATTTCTTTCCATATGCCTATGAATATGCTCAGGTCTCTCCAATCCTTAAAATAACACATATACATATACAGCCCCCCCACCAATGTGCTCTACCAATATATTATCATTCCATGTTCATCCTTACTTTTACTTCCAAACTTTAGGGAGAAAATACAGTTTATACTTGATCCTCCCCCCTTTTTTCTTTCTTTTACACAGTTCGGTGGCCTTTCCCCAGTCCTTAGCCTTCTTTACCTTCCTGTAGAAATAGATGGTATTGGCCATTTTCACTTCCTTTAGCTTTACAGACATCAGTTTCTCCTGGTTCTCTTCTTGTCTCTTTGACTACTTCTTGATGTTTCTGATCCTTTAAGGTGTGCAGATATTCCACAGTGACTTTTCTGACTTTTGACCCATGTTTCTTTTTTCTACCTTTCTCTACAAAATGGCAGATTTGAACTGTTATTTTGTCCTTCTCTTGGCTGTCACCACCTGTATATTTTGGGGACACCACACACTTAATATTTGTAAAACAGAACTTTTCCTCCAAAAAAATGCTTTCTTCCTATTTCCATTAATTCAACCACTAATGTTCAGAATCTTTTCTTTTGTTCCCTCAGTTCTCACATCCAATGAGTTGCCAGTGTCTATAGAGTCCAACTTCACAGTATCTCTTTCTGTTCCTTCCTCTCCTTTCATAGTATTCAAGCCCATGTTACTATTTTAGACAAACTACCACAACTTCCTTAATTGATGTCTTTACTTTTAGTCTCTTCCTTTTAATACTTCCTTGAATCTTTTCCATCTTTAAACTGTTATCAGATTAATCTTTCTTATGCATAGGAATGATCATATCATTCCAGTGTTCAAAATACTTTATTAGTTCCTTTTTGTTGACTAAATCTTGACCTGAAGGCTTTCTACAACCTGGTACCTCCCTTGTTGCCCAATTTATCTTGTTTGTCTCCCAACTCAACATATGCATTGTTCTCCAACCAGACTCATACTAAGTTCTTTATTGTTTCTGTACCTTTATTTACATTATCTCCTATAACTAGAATGTTCTATTTCCCCCTTATCTACTAGTTCCCAGATCTTCTATTACCTAGTTGTATGAACTTGGGCAAGTCACCTCACTTAGGTAGGATTGGTAAAGAATGTTAAATACAACAAGAAGGTGCTGTTGATGATATTGAGGATAGGAAGAAGAGAAAAGAAGGATATTGTGGTGCTAAGAGATGACCGAGAAGGCAGAAGTATTCAGTTCTTATTTTGCTTATTTTTTATGACATAGACAATGGGAAGGATAAAACAAAAATGATAAACAGGTAACTGAAACCCAAGATAAATGCAGGAATAGTTAAAGAGCGCCTAGATTACTGAAAGAGGAGGAACCGGCAGATGTATTTGAGTAGCTGCTGTTAGTAAACTTTCCTAGATTGTGCAGTGCTGTCATAAGACTGGTGATAGGCAGGTATTCCAAAAAATGGAAGATGTAGATACAGACTATAGCATTGACTTTATTTCTTGGCAATATTCTAAAACTTTTTATAGAGATAGTTGGTAAGCATACATAAAGACAAATGGTGATCACTGAAAGCCAGTGTGGCTAACCAGAATAACCTCATTTCCTTTTTTTAGGGAAGTAGGTTAGTAGATTTGGATTTCAGTACAGCATTTGACAAAATCTTCCATACTGTGCTTATAGACAAAACAGGGAAATGTCGGCTACGTAATAGCACAGTTAGGTGCATTCAAGTTAAATTATGTGATCCAGTACTTATTAATGGGAAGAAAATCTCTACTACTCTGTTTTGTTCAACATTTTCGCCAGTGGTTTAGAAGAAACTATAAATGACATGTAATTGTCAGGCATGCAGATTAGATAAAGTCCAAAGTGAAAATCCTCAGTCAATCTTTGGATAAACCAGTCAGGTTCCACCAGATTTCAACTGCCCAAAAGATGTCCTGAATCTAGTAAGATGAAATTTAAATGGGGTAAAAATGTCCTATACCTAAGTTCCAAAGGTCAAGTTCAGAAGTATAAGATAAGTGAAATATGACTAGACAACAATTCCTGGGGAAAAGATTTTAAAAAAGCTTAAAAAGAATTAGCAGTGTGACATTGTAGCTTAAAATATTAATATGAACCTAGGCGTCATTGATTGAGCTTTTTTTCTAGCACAGGGGAGGTTAATAGTCCTGCTGTATTCTGTCTTAGACCATATCTGGAATTATTATATTCAATTCAGGAAGTACACAGAGAACCCAGAATAAGATGACAAGCATGATAAAAGAACTAGAGACAATGCTATATGAAGATAAGTTGAAGAAACAGGAGATGTTTAGTTTGGAGAAGAAAAAACTTAGATAACTGTCTTTAAGTATTTGAAGGACCATTGTGTGGATGAGTGATTAGTTTTGTTCTTCTTTGGGGCTCAGAAGGTAAAACTAGGAACAGACAGATGTAGGCTTAATGTAATGAAAAATTCTTAACAACTCTAGAAACAGCTTTGTAAGGTAGTGAGATCCGCTATCACTGAATCTTTTTCAAGCAGAAAATGGATGACTACTGGCTAGAGACTGGTTAGTTGGAATTCTTGCCCCATTAAGGACTGGTAGTCTGAATACTAGCTAAACTCTGAGTTCCCTTCCATTTGAGGTTTTGCTATTCTAAAGGAAGGCTGAAATTTCCTCATAGGACATGAAGGATTTGGACTAAATGCTCTTTAAGTTACATTCCCACTCTAAATAAATGTTCTTTGAGTCTGCTTAAAGTATCATATAAATGTAAAAACTGTAAAATAAGGAATGTGTGAAAAATATCCTTTATTGATCATCTAATGTGTACAAGATATTTACAGTGGGGAAAGATGGACTTGATAAAGAAAAAAAATAATGTTACTTCTCTTGAGAAAGTGTGCGAAGTGAGATCCTATCAGGTACTATTCTTACTACTTTGGTCATTTATGAGAAACATTTTTGTGGGAATGCTTTTAAGTTTTATATGCTAGCATGATCTAAATGCATTAGGAAATGAGTAGTCTACATTTTTTTTGCCGACAGTTGAGTACTTCAGGTGATTAAAGGAGTATAGATGTTTCCGATTAGGTACATTAAGAAAAAAGTAGTTCTTAAAAAAGATTTGGAAGTCATTTCCATGGCTTAGCAACAGTATATAATACATATATATATATTACACATGTGTTTATTAGATATATGTATACCCGTACCCATGATACAAAATATATGCATAATAAGCAATAAGTATCAGAGCCTATATATATATATATATATATATGTATATATAAGGTATAAAACTTTGTACTACCTTTGTTTCACTTGAATTGTTTATCTCATTTCAAGTTATTGTAGCATGTGTTATTTATCTTTGTATATCCCCCTCCCTCCAGTGCATGATGCCCACATAGTACACTATACCAATAAATACTTGTTGAGTGAATATATAAATAAAATTTTTAAACAGAATGTTTTCTAAAATTATACAAAGCATATACAATGATTTTTCATCAACCCATGATTAAACATCTTAAAAATGGAGCCAATGCAAATGATTGAAATGGTGAAATTTAAAAAGAGAAAAACACAGTCTCTGATTTTCAGTGCTTTCATTATTAATTTAAGAATGCTGAACAAGCCAACTTCACTTCTTACCACCTTTGTCATTACATTCAGTGGTTTCTGAAATGGGGCCACGTGTGGACAATATCTTACATGAGTGGGGAGAAAAGCTTATTTATTTTAGAAGGCAAATGAAACAGTGTGCTCATATATGTGTCCAAATATTCATCTATTACACAATGATTTTGTTGTAGGCACTGGGAATAGAAAGATGAATAATACAGTTTCTTCTGTCAAATAGCCGATAGTCATAAATGGGGATGAAGTAATTGGTGAGAATAGAATGTGTTTGTAAATAAGTAAGAGGTTATATGGTATGTTAGAGCTTAGAGTCAGGATCTGGGTTTGATTCCTAGCTCTGACGCTTGCTAGTTGTGTGACCTTAAGACTCAGAAAGGATGACTTCACCTCCCTGGGTCTCAGTTTCCTCATTCCTCATCTATAAAATGAAACGAGGGACTAGATGATCCTAAAGGTTCCTTTCACTTCTTATGTAGAGGGTAGATGTCATGTATGTAAAGGTTGCATATGATGGGAGGAAAGGAGAAATTTAGAAAAAGCACCCACAAATCTTTTGAGGAGAAAGAAATCATTTTTATTTGGGAAATCAGGGAAGCAAGCCTTCAAGAAGGTGGCTGCTGGGCTGGGCTTTGAAGGAAGAGTAAGATTACAACAAACAGGTGCAGAAACAATGTATTGCATGTGAAAATGCAGAGAAATTAGATGACAGAATGAGATCAGTGCTTAACTAGTGTAGTTTATCTAGAATATAAAGGATATGAAAGAATGGAATATTGTGAAATAAAACCAGAAAGGTAAATTGAAGCTAAATTATGTGGGGTTCTTAAATACTGAAAATAAGGAATTTATATTTATTCTGTAGACAAGAAAGGGTCACCAAAGCTTTTCTGAGTAAGGAATTGATTGGGTCAGACCTGTACTAGAAGATAATTTGTCAACAGTATAATTAATGTGAGGCTGTATTTTACAATAGAAACATGACTGACTGTAAACAGAAGACCTGGGCTCAAATCCTGCCTCTGGTGCTTATTACCATTATGTTTGGGCAAATCATTTACCGTCTCTGGGTCTCACTCTCCTTATCAGTAAAAAGAGGCTTTGACTAGATGGCTACTGTGTGACCCTTCCAGTTCTGTAATACTATAAATATTGCAAAAATGAGGATGGCTTTGGAAAGCAGAGAGAATAGAGATTCAGAAAACAATTAGGAGAGTGTTATAATTATGAGGAGCTGATCCATTTAGGATATGTTGTGGTAGTAGACTCAGTTGGACTTAACAATTTATTGGATATGAATAAATTCTATTTTTAATTATGTATTTTATTGATATTTTCTGTTTCTTAAATCACCATAGTATCTTTTCCTCTCTCACAGAGTCATTCCACATGAGAAATAGTACATTTTAGAGAGGACAAAAAGTAAGTCGCCACAACTGATTCATACATTGAAAATGTCTGAAAACATGTGCAGTGTGCAACACCTGTTGGCCTCCTACCCTCGCAGATGGAGAGGTTTAGGGTGTCTCCTCCTCCTAGTTGTTGTTGTTTGTCATTCCTTTTCAAAGAGGACAATTGACATCACAGGG
>JAQQSZ010019751.1:0-10296 GCA_028646595.1 Phalanger gymnotis
GCTCTCCAGCATTTTCCATGTTGGGAGCTGTGTCAGTGGCACTCAGTGCAAGTTCATAAGGACTGGGCTCAGTGGTCAGTCCTTGGTTGTGTGACAACTATTGAAATAGCTTGCTAATTGGTCCAATCCCCGCCTTCTCCAAACTATGCTCTATGTAGTTGCCAAAACAACTTCTTAGTCTAACCTTGTCATTCCCCTGCTCAAACAGCTCCTATGTTTCCCTCTTGCCTCCAGAACAAAACTCAAGTTCTTATACTTTTAAAGTCTTTCACAATATAGCTTCAGTCTATCTTTTTTGGGCTTATTGTGCATTCTTCTTCTTCACTCTATGTTCGAGCCAAGCTAGCCTTATTTATTTTTCTGTCCTATACGTGACATTTCATATCTTTGTATCTTTGCATAGGCTCTTCCTCTTACCTAGAATATGCTTTCTTCACATTTATGCTTCATGAAACTCTGGTCTTCCTTCAAGACTCATGTAAGATGTCACCTCCTACAAGAGGCTTATTCTCATCCCTCTACTCAGGGGTAGGGAACCTGCAGCCTCTAGGCCATGTGTGGCCTTCTAGGTCCTCTGGCGCCATCTTTTGACTGAGTCCAAGTTTTATGGAACAAATCCTTTTATTAAGGGGATTCATTCTGTGCAGTTTGGCTTCAGTCAAAGTACTGCACTTGAGGACCTAGAGGGCTACATATGGCCTCAAGGCCACAGGTTCCCCACCCCTGACCTAGATTATTGTTTGGTATTCTCTTTATTCTGTTCACTTCACTTTACATCGGTTCATAGAAGTCTTCCCATGTTTCTCTGGGAGTGAGTACTCTCTGGTCCACTGTACCAGATCCAGACTGCTCTATCTCCCTGCACTTCCTTGCCCTTAGGGTGCTTTAGTACACTGATAGATCTGTTGTATCTTTTCCCCAATGCCATTATCTCAAGACCCCAACAGTTGTTCCTTCTGCCCCCACCCCACTCTTAGCCACTAGTAAAAGACTAGTACTCCAGATCTATCGAACTCATGAATATCAGTTAGATTTTACAAAGGGATATTTACTTTAATGATATGACAAGAACAAAAACACAGACCTTTTCTCAAATATCTCAGGCATATACTATCTCTTGTACTACCTGGGTCTCTGGAGAGGATGGGCTTGGACTTAGTATATTCTTATACAGCATTAGTCCCACCAAGTTTACATTCAAACATGCCATTGCTGTCAGATAAATCCTTTTCTTAGCCATTTCTGGGCTGAGCCCCAAAGGTCATGTCTGAAAATTACTCCTTGTTTCTCAGAGCTTCAAAGATGGAAAAGCCAACAGGAGCTATGACTCCTGGACTCCCAGATTCCCAGACTCTTGACCTCTGGAAACTTATAAGGTCATAGTTTCCAGATTAATCTTCTTCACCCAAAATGAAAGAATAAGTAGTGAGGAAAAAGACAGAGGTCTGTTTTCACATGGTTATGCATTGGCCTCGAAAGGCTCTGAAGGTCCAAGGCCTCTTCCCTTACAGCACTGTCTCTCACTGGATGCTGCCACTGAAGGAACTGGACAAAGAGCAGAGACCATAGAGAGAGAAGCTGAAGAGAATGGCAGAGACTCTAGATTGCTAGTACCTTTCAAAGGCACTCCTTCTTCCAGCTATGCAGCCAGTCAAAGAAAGCATTCCTAACGATGTAGTTGTACAATTACAGAATGTCTACACATACTTCACAGCTTCTCCAAACCACTTCCATTGCATATCATCACTGTTCTCCAGTAAATAGGCTCTCATACTCCCTCCCATGTGAGGAGCAAAGGTATTCTATGTATCTAGTCCCCATTATACTTGGAATTCCCTGAATCTGATGTTTCTTATAGTGCAATAATATTCCATTAGAATCATATCTCACAATTTATTCAACTATTTATCAATCAACGGGCACCCACCTTGTTTCGAATATTTTTGCCATCACAAAAAAATGCTGCTATGAACATTCAAGAAGACGCAGGACCCTTTCCTTCTGTCTTTGCTTTTGTTGTGACATATATGTCTATATCAAAGGATACAAAGTACAGCGACTTTTTAAACATGATTTCAAATTGTTTTTCAGAGAGCAACCCCTTTATTTTATAATTGAAGAAACAAGCTTTGTAATAACCAAGACTACATAGCTAGTAAATAGCAGATATAGGATTCTAATCCAGATCCTCAGTCTGCAAAACCTCGGGACTATGGAGGGCCATCAGATAACAAAAGAAACAAAAGGATTGTATTCTGGGGCAGAGTGCCCCTGCTAGTCTCTCAAGGAACCTATTGTCATGCCATAAAAGAACATTTCTCCAGCACTCTTCCCATAGTCTAGAGACTATATCCGTTGGACATTGTAGCAATTCGTTTCCGCAGTTAGGGTTTCTTTAAAAATTATCTATCTTGTTTTATATCACCTTTACCTCCAGGGATTTCCCCCACCCCTCACTTACCTAGTAAGGCATCCCTTGCAACAAAGAATGCAAAAAGTGAAGGGAAAAAAAAAAGTCACTCAAACCAATGGGCATGTCAGTCCTATCTGATGGTTATCTGCAAGGTAGGCTTGGTGGTATAGTGGATAGAGCTCTGGGCCTGCAGTTAAGAAGACTTGAGTTCAAACCTAGCCTCAGACACTTAGCTGTGTGACCCTGGGCAAGTTACTTAGTCTCAGTTTCCTCATCTACAAAATGGGGGCCATAATAACACCCATCTCCCAGGGTTGTTGTGAGGATCTAATGCAATAATAATTGTATAGTACCTGGTACAAAATAAGAACTATATAAATCAATGTCAGCTACTATTATTATATTCCATACCCAAAGGCTTCCACTTCTTCAAAGAAGGGAGGAAGGTGCCATTTTCTCCACTATTTTCTCTGTCCCTGTTTATTCTTGATACCTGACAAAATCAATTTAAACCTGTCTTTTGTTGCCTCCACCCCCACTGCTTCTGTACTTTATGAAAGCTGTATCTGTATCTTGGAACCTAGAAGGTCTTTTCTCCGATTTTCTGCTGGCCCCACCGCCTAAGCGGCTGCATCTTTTGTTTTGCAGGATGCACAATAGAACAGAACTCTTTTATTCCCTCGCTTCCCCCTCCCACTTCCGAGTCTCCACCTTCAGTCAACACCAGAGTTCTCAAAGCATCTGCTCCGCAGACCTGCCGTAGAGGTGACTTCACAAAGCATCCCCACCACCACCTGCTTTGCCTCAGCGACTTCCCTTCCTGGGCTGTTTGCCTTCATCTGTTTTCCCCATTACAATGTCAGTGTGTAAAACAGGCTGCAAAACCCAACGGTGCCAGCCTTCTGCTGTTGCTATTCATGAATGTTTGCCAAATCCTTGTGTTTTACTGCCCCTCCCGAGCCTCCGTACGGACAAATCATTTCTAATGTGGCGCTATCTGGGTGAAGAGTCGGTCTGCTTGAAGTATGTGATCCGCTCTGCCTTCCCGTTTAGGCAGCAACTTTATCTTCAGACGGAGACAAAAGCTGGCATTTACATAGGGCTTAGTGGAAGCTATAAAACAAATAGGATGGGGCTTCAGACATTATTCTTGAGCTGACCACAGCTCTATTACCTTAGATCAAGCTGCAAGGCTTACTGCTTTCTCTTCCCCCCACTCCTTTTATTCTTGCAGAATAGAACTCACCTATCACTTCCTAATTCTTTTCTCTAGCTCAGTTAGGTCTATCCACCTCTTTTAATCTGTACCTAGCTATCATTTTGAGCAATGCTCCATTATTCACAGGCGTTTAGGCAGATGCATGCCTTCATCAAATTGTTGCTGTTGTGCCGCCGTTCAGTCGTGTCCGAGTCTTCATGACCCCACGGATCACTGCAGTCCAGGCCTTTCTGTCCTCCGCCATCTCTGGAAGTCTGTCCAAGTTCATGTTCATTGTTTCCATGACTCTGTCTTTCCATCGCATACTGTGCTGTCCTCTTTTTCTTTTGCCTTCAATCTTTCCAAAGCTCAGGTCTTTCCTTCCCTTCTTCTTATGACGTGGTCAAAGTATTTAATTCATCAAACACTTTTTAAACTTAAAGCTGGTGTTTTCCTTAAGCACTTGGTGACATTAGGCTGTGATCTCCTGGAGTGTCTGGATTGTCTTTTTTTTTCCTTTCTTTGTATCCCCAGGGCTAAACCCAGTGTGTGGCACTTAGTAGGCGCTTTATTAAATGCTGGTTGACTGACTGAATGACTGACATATTCATTGACAGCAATCTGCTTAAATACAACTTTGCCTTTACTTCAGCCTCCTCTCCTTAGTTACCATGAAACTCTTGATGTCTAACTACAGTTTGAGGAGTAGACAAAATTTGTTTCGACCATTTTTTCACTTCTCTTGGGGTGCCTTTTTCTTGACCTCCAGGTGCCCAGTGTATTCATGCTATCTCAACTTTCCAAAATCTCCTTCTCCCTCACTTTCCCATCCCAGTCTGCCTTTTCCAGAAATGAACTAGCCTCCAAAATTATTTATGCCATCCTATCAAAACTCAGTTCTTCCATGTGCCTGACTCCTGTCAGACTATGAGGAAAGGAATCAGAAAAACTCTCCTAATAGTATGAGTTCTCAAGTCCTCTGGTTCAGTCTGAACCTAACATTGCATTTCTCTAGAGTAAAGAGCAGCTCTCTTGCTCTCTCTCTTTGCTCTATTTGTGATCATTAAATAGAACACACACACACACACACACACACACACACACACACGCATCATAGATTTCTGTTCATCAACAGCTTTTTCACATTTGTCAGTTTAAGAATGAACAAAATTTACTTCTAAAATAAGAGTTAAATGTTGTTGTTCAGTTGTGTCTGACTCTTCATGACCCCATTTGGAGTTTTCTTGGCAGAAATACTGGGATGGTTCGCCATTTCTTTCTCCAGTTCATTTTATAGATGAGGAAACTAAGGCAAACAGGATTAAGTGACTTGCCGAAGGTCACACAGCTACAAAGTGTCTGAGGTTGGATTTGAACTCATGATGATGAGGCTTTTTGATTCCAAGTCCAGTGCTCTATCCACTGTGCTGCTTAGCTGCCCTAAAATCAAAATTCTTTTTATTTATTTGGTATATATTTTGTATTTACTTCTCTGTGTGCATTTTGTTTTCTCTAATAGAGTATAAGTTCCTTTCATAATTGGGGTCATGTTTTAGACACTTAACAAATATTTATTGCATTGAGACAAATGAGCCATAGAATATCCACTCAAAACACTAAAGGCCTTACTCTAGTTGTTGTAACATCTAAGGGATACAAATGTAGTCCTTGGGTCATCCATTCCTCTGTGTTCTCTTGTTCTTGCTGTAGGAATGGTCCGACTTCTTTTCTGGTCATATAAGTTCTTGATGATGTAGTTTATGCCATTTCTCACTTGGTAAAGTATTGTATCTTACCTACATTTTAATACATATGCCTTTTGTTTAACTTAAAATTTCAATTCTTCAAGATCACGGTGTCTCATGATTGGTATTCATATAACTTGAATGGGAAAAGAATCGGTGTGAAAGAGATTCACTTCTGAAGCAATGAACAATTTAGGATCACTGAAATCAGTCAACAATCTTCTAACAATTTTCTCCTACTGTTCAACTCTAGGCCCAGTTTCTTGTCCATTTGTGGCACCTAGAAGAGAAAAGAAAGGAGGAACGGAGAGGGAGGGAAAGGAAGAGGAAGATGAAGAGGGAGAGGGAGAGGGAGAGAATGGCCCAGCTTAAACTCAATGAGATATCCATCCAGGTGTCCAGGTGCAATATGTATTTATATATCCATCATTTTCCCCATCATGAATGATTATCTTTTGAATTATCAGAAATACTATCTTCAATGAAATGATATACTGTCATGACAGAGATGCACACCAATTGTTCTCCATGTCTACCAAGTAGAAAATGAAAACAAAAGCAAAGGGTTTAAACTGCCGCAAGAAAATTCATTTATACCTAAAGGAGCACCTATAAAAGTACTATCAAGTACACAGTACTATGGAGGGATGTTGTGTGTTCTGTCCAAGGAGAAGGTGGGGCTAGGCACAATCAATGCAAAGCTAATATACAGTTAAAAAATACAGTTCCATTTTCACATTTCAATGTTAAGAAACAAAGTTATGGGGTTAGCTTTAAATTTCACCTGCTGTGATTGAAGCGTGGCCTGCATGAAGTGTTCTTCCCAAATGAAAAGATACCCTAGAAGCATGGTCCACTAGAAAGTAGGTTTGTCTGGACAAAAAAAGACCTGAATTTGAATCTTGACTCAGACACTTACTTGCTATGTGATCCTTGGCTATTCTTGCAACTTTTAGCACAGTAACTGGTACATACTAAATACTCAATAAATTCTCTATTATCTATCCATCTCTCTCTCTCTCTCTCTCTCTCTCTCTCTCTCTTGTTCATCTACCCATTCATTCATTCATCTGTCTATCTACAGTCCTTCCTCACTTAAATCCAATTCAATTGCATGTATCTATTTCTCTATCTCTATCTATCTATCTATCTATCTATCTATCTATCTATCTATCTATCTATCTATCTATCTATCTACCTATCTATCTAGCTCAGGGGTAGGGAACCTGTGGCCTCAAGGCCACATGTGGCCCCCTAGGTCCTCAAGTGTGGCCCTTTGACTGAATCCATATTTTACAGAACAAATCCCCTTAATAAAAGGATTTGTTCTGTAAAGTTTGGACTCAGTGAAAAGGCTGCATCTGAGGACCTAGAAGGCCACATGTGGCTTCCAGGCCACAGGGTCCCCAGCCTTGGTCTAGTTCATCTATCGATTGATCCATCCATCCATCTATCTATCTATCTATCTATCTATCTATCTATCTATCTATCTATCTATCTATCTATCTATCTATCTGTCTGTCTGTCTGTCTGTCTGTCTGTCTGTCTGTCTGTCTGTCTGTCTGTCTGTCTGTCTGTCTATCTGTCCATCTAGCTATCTAGATAATGGGGATAAAAATACTGACACTTTCTACCTTGCAGTTTGTCATGATGAAATTGCTTTGTATACCCTTAAAATGTTTTCTAAATATAAGATATTTAATGTTCAAAAATTTAAAAAGAAATAATGCATAAAAAGGATACATTGAATATAGCTGAGCAGATGGTTAAGGGCCAGGATTGAAAAAGAACTTTAAAAGGATAATCACAGACAAGGTAATATCAGAGGAAGACCATGCATAAAATCAAAATTGATGAGAGCATTAGCAAAAGTCTTTAAGAGAGTGTGTAGGAAATCAGGTATTTACAGCAAATCAGAGATGTTGTGTAGAACACTTTACATAATAGAGTGCTGAGGAAAGCTAATAGTTTCCAGGGAGAAAGGAGAGACAGGAACTACTCAAGAGAAGGGGTGTGAGTAGGAAGGTCTCTAAGGGGTTTCTTCTAGCCCACCAGTCTTTAAGTGCCCAAGAAACCTAGACAGGATTTTAGTCTGTAAAGAAGAACTCACATTTAAATAATACTTTAAGGTTCATATGGTACTTTCCTCCAACTCCTTGGCAGGTAGTCCAAGTCATATTATCCCCATTTTATAGATGTAGAAACTGTGACTTGTGCAGGCTAAATGACTTGCATAGAATCTCACAGTTATTCTGTGTCAGAGTTGGAATTTGAACCATGCCCTACCTCCCTGCCTAGCATGAGCTACATACCAGGATAGCTCTCATTCACCACTCTATTCATCCCCTCAGTCAGAGATCATCATCCATAAAGTATGTCTTCATTGTATTTTTGTCTTGACTCTGACCTGGTATTCCTGGACACACTGTTTTCCACACTGGCTTAACTCTTTATCTTTGATGCCTTGAAACCCTCCCTAATACAGAACAGGAAACAAAAGATTAGAGTGGTGGGCATTCCTCTACATTGTGAGTCCATCTTCTTGCGGGTTGGGTTAGGGGGAGAGACAAAGACAGAGAGAAACAGAGAAACAGAGACAGAGGGATACAGAGAGACAGAGAAATAGAGACAGAGAGACTGAGGCAGACACAGACAGAGACAGAGACACAGAAAGATAGAGACAGAGAAATAGAGACATACAGATAGAGAGATAAAGACAGGCAGAAATAGAGACAGAGGGACTGAGGAAAACACAGACAGAGACACAGAGAGACAGAGACACAGACAGAGACAGAGAAACAGAGAGACGGGGAGAGAAGGGAAGAGAGAAAAATAGAGACACCGAGATAGTTGGAAATAGAGACAGACTGAGGCAGATGGAGAGAGAGAGACAAAGACAGCGAGACAGAAAGAGACAGAAAGGACAGAGACATAGAGACAGAGAGAGAGAGAGAAAGACAGAGAGACAGAGACAAGTAGGCAGATAGATACACAGACAGAAAGACTGAAACAGAGACAGAGGAAGAGAAAGAGACAGACAGAAAGACAGACAGACAGACAGACACACACACACACACACACACACACACACACACCTGCAGGCTCCTCAATGTCATGAACAGCATGACTGGGTGTCAGTGATTACACTCCAGTCTCTCCAAGCCTTAACAGTGGGAGCTGAACGGGAGGGAGAACCGCTAGAACTGATGCCAGTGATGCTGTGGGATATTAATGGAAAAGGCAAAATGTTATCTTCCCACTACTGTTCCCATTTTAAAAGATAGAGCTTGATTTTCTAGTTCTCTTCTCTCATGAATAAGAAAGCACGGGTAGGGAGCTCCTGCCTCTCCTGCTCCCTCTACTCCACCCCCACCCTCACGTGACTGAATTGTTTTACTGAGAGAGAAATAATTACTGTCTTCTTACCTTTGGCAGATCTTTACTATTATTGTGACTTTTCCCAGGAGTCCAAGCTGCTTTTAGCTTTTGAGGTACCCGGAAATGATAATGATGATGATGATGCTAAAGAAAGAAACATGAAAACATAGCAGAGCATTAAAAATTATAACTACAGTTATCCCTTCCACATTGCATGGTTTAGGGGTGCAGTGCTCCTGCAATCTGAAAAATCCACATAAAAGTCTTTGGCCCTCTCTTTATAACAGAGAAGAAATATGATTTTTTTTCTTTTTCTTTTATGAGGTTTTTATAGCACCTGATTGTAAAATTTGGGTTAAGTATTTGATCATAAACTGTATGATACAATAATAGTATTGTACTATATTTTGTATTTTTGTATATTATGTACATGTATTTTATGCATTTCTGAGTTTCTAAACTTTTTGTTATCCGCTGGCCCCTGTCGTCTATGGCTTCTGCAAAACTTCCCCAAAATTCCCATTTAATTTCTTATGCCAACCTGCAGTATATCAAACCTGTGATGGGGAAAATGAGGATGTGGAAGGGATAACTGTAATACACACACACACACACAATTATAGATATTATTGATAATATTGTCAAAAATTAAAAAGGTAGGATATGATTTGAACTTTTGTGTATGAAAAAAATTTAAGGAAAAAAATTAACTCTAGGGCAGCTTACCAAATAGTATTAGATAGTTTCACAGTTGATGTTAAGACCAGTGAGTGGAAGGATGCAGATTTTAACTACATATAATGTTTTAATGTGTAGTATGTTTTTGTATTGCATTTCTCCTTCTCACTGGTTAAGTTCATTGAGGATAGAAATTATTTTTAACCTCCCCCAATGGTGATGTAGTTTTGGCGACAGAGTAGGTGCTTTATAAATGATTATATTAAATTATTAATTAATCGAGTGAATAATTAAATATATTTTATGCTAAATATTATGTTAATATTATATTAAATGTGTATTATTAAATTTGTTGTTACTAATGAGCTAATGTGTTAAGCAACTCATAATATACTGATAATAGTGGCAAAAATTTTAGACTATTTGGAGATGGGTGGGCCTTTCAGTGCTTTTTTTTTTTTTGATACAAAGGGAGGGCCAAAAAATTTATTTGGATTTTCCAGATCACTGATATTCCATACCCCTAACCTCTACCATGTGGAAGGTATAAATGTACTTGGCATGGTAATCAATATCTAACAATACTATTAGTTACATTTCATAATATGTCAGGTAGCATTCAATTTAACGTAAGATGTAGATTTGACTACCCTTTCATTCCTTAGCTTTCCTTCTACCCACAAAGCCAAGCTGGGTCACTATGTCCCCCTGTTGTTTTTGGTTTTGGTTTTATTCCCACTACCCTTTCTTGTCCTGGCTTCTCACTACTCAGCTTCTATAAGAGGAGACACATATTTCCATTTCTTCCCTTGCCCTATTTCCCAAACATAACAACACTTCATTGTTCCTTAAAATCAGTATACAAGTATACTACATATGTATGT
>JAQQSZ010019752.1:0-10296 GCA_028646595.1 Phalanger gymnotis
TCCGCTGCCCCAGGGGCGGTGGCCAAACCGCAAACTCAGTCCTGCAGCTTTTCCCACTAATCTTCTGTTGTCTTTGCTCTTTGTGGGTTGAGAGGTCTGGTGGATGCCACAGCTCAGTAATTCAGGATGCTAGGGCACTCTCCGCTAGTCTCCTGGTCTGGTAGGTCTGCGTCTGGTCTGTTCATGCTGTGCGCGCTGGGCTCAGCTCGCTCCCCTCGGCTGGGAGCTCCGTGTGGGACAGACCTTACCCAGAGACCATCCAAGCTGTCCTGGGCTGGAGCCCTGTTTCCCTCTGCCACTTTGTGGGTTCTGCAGCTCTAGAATTCGTTCAGAGCCATTTTTTTATAGGTTTTTGGAGGGACTTGGTGGGGACCTCACGTCAGTCACTGCTTCCCAGCCGCCATCTTGGCTCCACCAAGGAAAGTAAATTTAATGGAGCAAAAGCTTTGTTTCATGCAAGTTCAACATTCCATTTTTTTAAAAAAGAAATATTAGTAAAATATTACCTAATCATATGAAGAGTATTTTCTAAATAGTCCAAAATAAGTCTAATCTTACTCATTCTCAAACTATCATTTCAAAGCACAAAGTATTACTATGAAACATGCCATATCTTTTCCCTGACTTACAAATGAAAAACCTGATTGAATGATTTAAGAAAAAAAAAACCTTGTCTTATCACTCTATTCTCATCAAAAAATACATGTGTACAGCAGGAACCAGAATAAATATTATAGCAAAATCAAACCACACCTGTAAAATGTCATTTTTGGATTTATTCCTATTAGTACATAGGTTAAACCAAATATGAAAATATAATTCTATATATAGGATATTATAAATTAGAAGTGAGAAGTCAAGTCAGCACTAGGTCTTTTATTTTTTCCCATGATGATAAATGTAATTCTGTTATATATAAAGTGTGGGTCAAGGGAGTGGGGAGAGTTGGGGAGGGGGAGATGATTTGCAGGAAAGAGAAAGGAGGAAAAAGCAAGGGATGACATTTTTGGTAAAGCCAAATCTAGACTAACACAAATAAAAATTTAGCAATCATTTTGCTCTAAGTTTTCACATCTTTAATGGAGGGAACGTTTACATATATTTTATTCTGCTACTTGCTACCCAATGTATCACAGGATCCCATATGGTCAGTGAAAATGGTGAATGATAAACACTTAAGAAATTCAATGAGATTGAGGAAAGGGTAAGCTTTATGTAACACTTACCTCTTCCAGGAGATAATATAATGTCCAGTAGGTACTCCACCTTCAACATTACCAACTGATGGGCACTGAAGACAGAAACATTCACTAGCACTCTCACCAGTCTGTAAGACAACTATCAGCAAGATTCTTTGTAATCACTTTGAAATGGCATTGGCAGACTTTCCTAAAAAGTTTTAGTCTAGAATGGTAAGGAAAGTTAGGGACCACTATATACTACAACAGTATACTACAAGAGGCAGCTAGACGGCACAGTGGATAGAGTGCTGGACTTAGAGACAAAAAGGCCTGAGTTTAAATCCTGCCTCAGACACTTGTTAGCTGTATGACCGAAGGCAAATCACTTAACCCTTTCCGACTTCAGTTTCTTCATCTGTAAAATGAGGATAATAACAGTACTTACTTTCCAGGGCTATTGTGAATAATAATTGTGAAAATACTGTGAATAACTAAATAAAATAATATATGTAGAGCGCTATGCAATCATCAAAGCATTATGTAAATGCTAGCTATTACAACTGGCATTTAGGTTGTGCAGTACATAAGAGTGTCAGGCCTGGAGTCAAGAAGACTTCCTGACTTCAAATCCTGCCTCATGTACTTACTAGCTGTGTGGCCCTTCACCTTGTTTATCTCAGTTTCCTCATCTGTCAAATGAGCTGGAGAAGGAAATGGCAAACCAGTCCAGTATCTCCGCCAAGAAAACCTCAAATGGGGTCGGAAAGAGTCAGACACAACTGAAACGACTGAATGACAACAAAATTATTTATATTAAGTCCCAGCTAGAGGTAAATATAGACATAAAGAGAGATACAGATGTATACACGAATAGGTATACAAAGTATCATAATAAAACTGGAAGGGAATGGAAAGCGGTTCCTTTTACGACTATGGTGAGGGAAAGAAGTCTTAACAAATAAGAGGCAGAAGCGATAATAAAGACTAAAACTTAAGACAACTTATTTTTTCATTTTTATATGAAAAAATAATTGGAACAAGAACAAAAATTCTCTAGTGAGAAAAAAATCCTTGCACCAAATATCTTTCTGATAATGGTCTGGCATCTAAGTTGAATAACGAATTGATATAAATATTTGAGGATGAGAGCCACCGCCCTAAAAATAAGCTGGCAAAAGTTATGAAGAGGCAGTCTCCAAAAGCAGAAAGGGAGGTCATCAACAACTACACAAAAGTGTTCCACACGATGAAGAGCCAGATAACACAAATTAAACAATTCTGAGGTTCCACCTCATCCTCCTAAAATTAGGAGACAAAGAGGATGAAAAATGGAAACGCTCAATGTCAGAGGTGATGTGGGAAGACAGGTATGATAGGGTGCTGCCAATGAAGCAGTGAAGCAGTACAACAATGCTGTAAACCATTTGGAATTAAGAAAGGGAACGTTTATCAACTACTCATAACCTTTAACCCAGAAATCTCATTGCAGAGCACAAACGCCAAAGATATAAAAGTGCGATGTGTACTACTACTTAAAAAAATGACGATAGCCAGCATTTATATATCTCTTTAATGTTTGCAAAACACTTTACAAACATTATCTCATTTTCTCTTCACAACAAATCTAGGAGGTAGGTACTACTATTATTTCTATTTTACAGATGAGGAAACTGAGGCAGATGGAAAGTGACTTGCCCAGGGTCACACAGCAAGTAAGCATTTGAGGTGGTATTTGAACTCAGGTCTTCCTGACTCCAAGTCCAGGATCTATCACTGCACCACCCAGTTGCCTACAAGAATATTTATAGCATTACTTGCTGTGGTAGCAAAACAAAAAACGGAAACAAAGTCGGTTTCCCACCAACTAGGCAAAGACTGAACAAACTATGGTAAATGACAGATGAATTGAGATGAATTGCAATGATCAATCCTGGTCCCACAGAAGAGAAGACGAAAAACTTCCCTCTATGTAGAGTGATGGGAGACAATGGGAGGATAGTGGCCCATACCTTGTTCGGAGTGGTTTATTAGTTGGTTTTAGTTCACTATCTTCCTTTGCTATAAGGGAGGTCTGATTAGAAAAGGCATACAGGGAAATGACTAGTGTAAAAAACAAAAAGCACCAATTTAAAAAAAATGAGGTATAAGTGCTAAGTCTAAGGAAGAAATTTACTAGTAGAATTCCCTGCAGAGGGCAAAAGGGGATTCTTAAAAAGGGAACCAGTTTCAAAGGATATGAACAGGCAGTTTTCAGAAAAAGAAATCAAAGCTATCTATAGACACACAAAAAATGCTCTAAATCACTATTGACTAGAAAAATGCAAATTAATACAACTCTGAGATACGACCTCCTACCTATCAGACAGGCTAATAAGACAGAAAAAAAATTTTAAAATGCTGGAGGGGAAGTATAAAAACGACACTAATGCAACCACTGGCGGAGTAGTGAACTGGTCCAGCCATCCTGGAGGAGAATTCAGAAGTAGGCTCCGAGGTATAAAACTGTGCATATACTTTTTGACCCAGAAATACTACTACTAGGTCTGTATCCTAAATAGATCAAAGAAAAGGGAAAAAGATCTTTGTATACAAAAATAAAGCAGCTCTTTTTGTGGTGTAAAAGAATTGGATGCCCACAAATTCGGGAACAGCTGAATGAGGTGAGGAATATGATTGTAATGGAATACTACTGTGCTATAAGAAATGATGAATGGGATACTTTTCAGAAAAACCTGGGAAGACATATGAACTGATGCAAATAGAAGAGAGCAGAACCAGGACAACAATGTACACAATAAGCAGTATTTTAAGGATTCTCAACTGTGAACGACTTAGCTGTTTTGATCAAGACAATAATCCAAGCGAATTCCAAAGGATCCATGATGCTACCCATCTCCACAGAGAACTAATAAACTCTGAATGCAAAATGAAGCACACTTTCTTTTACTTTATTTTTCTTGGAGTTTTTTTTGGTGAATTTTCTTTTGCAACATGGCTAATACGGAAATACACTTTGCATGGCTCCACATGTGTAACTGATATATTGCTTGCCTTCTCAATGGGGTGTGGTGGGAGGGAAAGAAAGAATTTGGAACTCGGAATTTTAAAAAATAAATATTAAATATTTCTTAAAATAGTGATTTAGAGCATTTTTGTGTGTCTATAGATAGCTTTGATTTCTTCTTCTGAATGGGAAACATTTAATAAATATATATTTGAAAAAAAGACAGTTTTCATGAATCCTAAATGTGGAAGTGAATACATCAAATCAAATCAGAAAGATTTTAGTATGTTCA
This sequence comes from Phalanger gymnotis, assembly GCA_028646595.1. Taxonomy (NCBI): domain Eukaryota; kingdom Metazoa; phylum Chordata; class Mammalia; order Diprotodontia; family Phalangeridae; genus Phalanger; species Phalanger gymnotis. The sequence goes on from JAQQSZ010019752.1 coordinate 4,478, forward strand.
ATATTGAAATATCTAAAGCCCTATCAACAACTTGAATTTCCACATTCTGAATATCTTAGTGTGTTTTAAATAAGGGAACTGGTTTTGCTTATATACTTTAAACACATTTCTTTAGGTTTTTTTATTCTGACGTTCTCAAAAAATACATAATTATATAATTAAACAGAGCAAGGTACCATTTGGCAATTTACTGATGCTGTCTTAATTGTGAATTTTATCAAAAATTTCTATGTAGAGCTAAATTTTATTTTCAAATGTCTATTGAAAATTTAAATTGGACAGAATTTATTTGAATTCTCACCTTTCTCCACATGTGACTGCAGATGATCCACTGGAATCATGGAAGAAGCAAGCTGTAACTGGCTAGATACAAGGGTGAGAGCCCAAGGTGAGGCACTTAAAATGTCCGTCATCAACAGAAAGGGTATGTCTGCATAGACCCTTTCTAAGTGCTCAAACTGCCACAACAAAGAGAGATCTATCAGGATTTTAGAGAGTAATTTTATTCTTATACATTTGGTATCCCTAAATTATCTCCAGCCAGCTTCAGATGCACATACCTTTGTAGAGACAAATTTAACAGCAACATCAAATGGAAAGACAGTTTCAATTGTTACAGTTTCATCCTGGAAGAGAATTTAGAAACTATATTCAATTTCCTTTTCCAAATCCTAACAGCAAAGACTAAAATAAATCTAGTACAAGGATATAACTTAGATTCTATTTCTGATCAATAAGCATTCCCATCCTATGTAACAGAAGAATCTGTAAAGATTAAATGATGCACCTCCCTCCATTTTTCTTTCAAAGAACTATTTTTTAAATTATGGAATATGGAATAGTGCATGTTATCAAAGAGAATTGCTGTGCCACATGGCTTTGCTTAAATGCTTTTCTTCCTTACAATGAAAGGCTAAATGGGGAGGGAGATTTAAGAAGAGATGATAAGAAGAATGAAAGACAACAATACATTTTTTCCCAAAAGTCTATGTAATGACAATCTCATGATAAGGTTTATGTTGTGCAATGCTTTACAGTGGAGGAAGCCCTATCACTTCCACTAGATCCTTACAACCCTAGGAGACAGGGAGTACAGGTGTGGATTATCCCTATTTTATACATTAGGAGCTGAGGCTCAGGAAGCTCTAGGGCTCAGGGTCAGGTAAGTAGTTCAGTGGCAGGCAGAAGCAGAACCCAGATCTGACTCAGTCCCAAGCTCTTCCCTCTACTATATGCTGTTTCAAAACATTCAAACAGTCTGATGGCTAGAGCTCTAAAGATGCTTTGGTGTTAAAATACAAACAGCAGCTAGGTGGCGCCATAGTGCCCAGAGCGCTGGGCCTGGAGTCTGAAAGACTTCATCTTCCTGACTTCAAATGTGGTCTCAGACACTTCTCAGCTGTTTGACACTGAGCAAGTCACCCCACTTGTTTGCCTCAGTTTCCTCATCTGTCAAATAAACTGGAGAAGGAAATGGTGAACTACTCCAGTATCTTTACCAAGAAAACTCCAAACGGGGTCATGAAGAGTCAGACACAACTGAACAATAACAACATATGTGTTTCCAAAAATATTAGAATTATAGCATTTTGAAAATGTCTAAAAGAGGATGAAGTGTGGCACCTGGGAAAATGGCTTGCTCTGCAGGTAAGGGAAGCTTGCACTCACTGCCTGGGAGACTAAACAAGCCAGTTATCTTCCCTGGCCTCAGTTTCCTCATCTGTAAAATAAGGAGTAGAGTGGAACCTGAGCTAGATGGCCTCTTTGGTCCCTATTCCAATTCTAAGCCCATTCTCCTGAGATCCTAGGGAACATGGTAAAAGCAGCAGTGTACTCTGACTCCCTAAACAGGAAAAACCGTATCACTGTGTCAAGCAGGTAGAAACTAGGTCCCTAACTAGGTAGTCTCCACAACAAAATGCCCAAGACTCTGCACAAGTCCCCTGGGCAATCCGAGAAAACAAATGCACAACTAAGTGGTATCTGGCCCATAAGCTGGATCCTTCCCTTCCAATCTCTATCCCCATTAAGGGGTACTGAACCAGCATCATCAGTGGTTCTTTATGCAGCAGCCAAAAAGTACAAGGCTTTGTGGGGGCTTAATTAGTGCTATCAATTAATCCATTTTTATCTCTTGGTCACAGGGCTTTCAGACAATGAATTTCAACTCCATTACTTTTACAGAGTACCTTAAAGTTCTGTCTCCTCTAAAGTCATTCCTGGTTTTATCCTATAAAGAGCTAGGGGTGAAGAGAGGCCAAAAAAAAAAAAAAAGAAAGAAAAACACTGATGAAAGAGAGTTCCTTGGTATTTGGCCCCTCTCCTTTCTGTGGATGAATCATCCCATCTGCCTAGAATGCTCCCTAGCTACTTTTTCAATTTTCAATATTTGGGCCTACTGCTGACTAATACTATGTAGCAGCATTTTTATCCTAATGTGTAGAGGATTAAATGATAAACCTGGACTCATGAAGACCTGGGTTTAAATGCTGACACTTAATAATAGCTAATAATAATAGCTAATATTTATCAAACACTTTAACGTTTTCAAAATGCTTTACAATTATTTTTTCCATTTTTATCTTCACAAAAACCCTGGGAGATAGAGGTTATTATTATCCCCATTTTACAGATGAGGAACCTGAGGGTATGGGGGAGTGACATTTATGCACGTAGTAAGCATCTGAGGCCAAATTTGAAAATAGGTATTTCCAGACTGGTGTTCTATCTACTGTTAACACCCAGTTGCTACTTACAAGTGTGTAAGTCTGGGAAAGGCACTGAACACTTTGATTATGAGGTAACCTAAGACTAATCTTGTAAGCTGTGGATGAGCTGTGATTCCTGTTGGCAGATGAGATGCCCTCACTATCAAAGTTATTGATCCTTGATGCACTGCGACAAATGTACCATGAAGCTCAGGGCTATCAGGTTTAGGAGCTAAAGAAAAATTCATCATTGCAAAGACACCTGCTAAGAAGATGCTAAAGCTTCATTCTATTCCAATAAACTAATGCAGCAGCCAAAAGAGAGGAAAAAAGACTTACCTTGTGACATTTACAAACAATTTCTTTTCCTTCAACAGTTGTGTTGATCAAGTAAGAAATATATACAAGAAACATTCTTGAACCCACTGTTCCACAACGAATATATAACGTTTTTTCCAGCTGTAAGGCAGAATAAAATTAATTCACACTCATGAAATGCTCATCTCACAACAACCTTCAGGTACTACAACTATTATTATCCCCACCTTCACAGATGATAAAACTAAGGCCCAGGGGTTAATGTCCTTGCCCAAGAACACGAAACAGGTAAATGTTAGAGCCAGGATTTAAACTCAGGTCTCTTTATCAATCAATCAATAAACATTTATTAAACGTCTACTATGTACCAAGCACTGTGCTAGGCAGTAGAGATACAAGAAGAGGCAAAAGACAGTCCCAACCCTCAAAGAGCTTACTTTAAGACTCTTTCTACTGCACTATGCTGGCTCTCTAGGTTTTAGGCTGAGTACCTTTATACAGAGATGTTCTGAGTAATAACAGAACTGAAGGTTAAAAATGCATTGTTTTTGCCCACTGGATAACGTTGCCAAAAAAAAAAGTTTTTTAAAACTTCTACATTTCTAGTTTTTAAGACAGCTAAGCAGCACAGTGGATACAGTGCCAGGCCTGGAATCAGGAAGATTCCACCTCCTCAGTTCATATCTGGCTGAGACACTTACTAGCTGTGTGACCCTGGACAAGTCACTTAACCCTGTTTGCCTCTGTTTCCTGATCTGCCAAATAAGCTGGAGAAGGAAATGGCAAACCACTCCAGTGGTTTTGCCAAGTGGTTCTGCCAAGAAAACCCAAATAGGGTCACAAGGAGTTGGACTGGTATGAAAAACAAATGAACATTTCTAGCTAAACATAAACCATGATCCAAGAGCCTAAGAGAAAAATACATATTATTAACCAACCTAGTACTAATTCAGGTAAGTGCAGAGTTTTCTTGCTTTTCTTTTTGATTATATTTTGGAACTCTACATAAACAATAAATTTTCACTAGAAGAAAAGGCTTACTAGGAAAGCCTTTTAAATCACAGAGTCAATTATTTCATTAGTGCTTCTCCTCTAAATTACAGGCATTTGTTCCAACATCTCCCTCCTGGTCTTCCGCAGAATTTCACTGGATTTATTCCCATTAGCCACTTGTGGCTAGAAGGTTGAAGCAAAAGGTTTTTTCACTGAAAGGATGTGGACTCCGTCAATTGGTACTTTGGTTTCTGTATTTACAAGTTCTGGGAAGGAATCTGTTTTTTAAAATCTGTTGTGGTCTTCTGAAACACCTATGATCCTTGGGGGCGGAGCCAAGATGGCGGCTGGAAAGCTTGGACTAGCGTGAGCTCCCCACCAAGTCCATCCAAAAACCTATAAAAAATGGCTCTGAACCAATTCTAGAACGGCAGAACACACAAAATAGCAGAGAGAAGCAGGGCTCCAGTCCAGGACAGCCTGGATAGTTGCTGGGTGAGGTCCTTCACGCACGGAGCTGGGTGGAGAGGGCCCTAGCGCCCTGAATCAGTGATTTGTGGCAGTTGCCAGACTTCTCAACCCACAAACACCAAAGACAACAGAGAAGAACTGCAGAACCCACAAAATAGCGGAAGGAAGCAGGGCTCTAGCCCAGGACAGCCTAAATAGTCTCTGGGTTATGTCTATCCCGCACAGAGCTGGGTGTGGAGCAGAGCAAAGCCCAGCATGGGCAGCGTGGACCAACTAGACCAGGAGCTGGGCGGAGCATGCCCTAGTGCCCTGAATCAGTGAGCTGCAGCAGTTACCAGACTTCTCAACCCACAAACAACGAAGACAACAGAGAAGGTTAGTGGGAAAAGCTGCTGGGGAAAGGATGATAGAGTTCACGGTTCAGCTACCCCCCCCCCCAAGGGGGGGCAGCAGAGGTGGGGCAGCTACGTAACTACAGCTGCAGTTGCTTCTGGCCCCAGGCCCACCTGGTGGGAGGAATTAAGTGGCGGATTAGAGCAGGAGTGCAGAGCCTGCTGAAGCTCTAAGTCCAGTCAGGGTTGGGGGCTCTTGGGGAAGGAGGAATGCTGGTGCGGCAGAGCTGTCTGAAATAGCTCTGAAATCAATAGCACATCCCCTCAAGCTTGGAACAAAGTACTCTTTACTCTATAAGCAGTCATACCCTGCTGAAAAACTCAAGGGTCAAGTAAGTTGTCTGGGAACACGGCCAGGCAGTGAAAACGCACCCAGATTCAGTCTCAGACTTTGGAATCCTACTTTGGTGACAAAGACCACCAAAACATACAGCCAGAAGTCAACAAAGTCAATGAGCCTCCAACAAAAGCCTCCAAGAAAAATATGAACTGGTCTTAGGCCATAGAAGAGCTCAAAAAGGATTTGGAAAAGCAAGTTAGAGAAGTAGAGGAAAAACTGGGAAGAGAAAGGAGTAGGATGCGAGAAAACCAGGAATAACAAGTCAATGACTTGCTAAAGGAGAGCCAAAAAAATACTGAAAAATATACTGAAAAAAACAACACCTTAAAAAATAGACTAACTCAAATGGCAAAAGAGCACCAAAAAGCCAATGAGGAGAAGAATGCCTTGAAAGGCAGAATTAGCCAAATGGAAAAGGAGGTCCAAAAGACCACTGAAGAAAATACTACCTTAAAAATCAGATTGGAGCAAGTGGGAGCTAGTGACTTGATGAGAAATCAAGATATGATAAAACAGAACCAAAGAAATGAAAAAGTGGAAGATAATGTGAAATATCTCATTGGAAAAACCAATGACCTGGAAAATACATCCAGGAGA
>JAQQSZ010019753.1:0-10296 GCA_028646595.1 Phalanger gymnotis
GCCCATGTTGAATTGCTTGACTTCTTAGGGAGGGTGGATGGGAAGGGAACAGGGGAGAGAGGAAGGGAAAGGGGGATGGGAAGGGAATGGGGCGACGCAGGGGAGGGCAGACTGGGGAACAGGGCAACCAGAATGTACGCCATCTTGGAGTGGGGGGGGGAGGAAATGGGGAGAAAATTTGTAATTCAAATGCCTGTGAAAATCAATGCTGAAAACCAAACATGTCAAAAACATATTTAAAAATAAATTTAAAAAAAATTAAAAAAAATTTTAAAATATTACAATTTATTCCCCAAGTGATAAATGATCAAAGGGCATAAATAGGCAGTTTTCAGAAGAATAGATCAATGCTATCTGTAATAATAGAACAAGGGCTCTTAATAACTATCAATTAGATAAATGAAAATTAAGACAGCCCTGAATTACCACCTCACTGATATCAGATTCACTAATATGACCGAAAAGGAAAATCATTAATGTTGGAGATGTGGGGAAACTGGGACACACTAATACACTGCTTGTGGAATTGGGAAATGATCCAACTATTCTGGAGACCAATTTGTAACTATGCCCAAATGTCAATAAAACTCTGTGTACCCTCCTTTTGACGCAGCAATACCACTACTAGGTCTGTACCCCAAAGTGATCAAAGAAAAAGGAAATGGATCCTTATGTACACAAAATTTATGGTAACTTTTTTGAGATGGCAAAGACTTGGAAATTGAGGGACTGCTCAACAATTAGTATATGATTGTGATGGAATACTATTATTGTACTATAAGAAATAGCGAGCAGGGTGTTCTCAGAAAAACCTTGGGAAGACTTACATGCATTGATACAAAGTGAAATGAGCAGGACCAGGAGAACATTACACGCAGTAACCACAATTATCTTAGCTTTGCTCAGCAACACAATGATCTAAAACAATTCTCAGTGATTTATGATGAAAAATATTATCCACCTCCAGAAAAAGAATTGATGGAGTTTAAATGCCAATCAAAGCATACTTTAATAAAATTTATTTTTCGTGTGTGCATGTGTGTGTGGGTGTGTGTGATCTTGAGTTTTCTTTTGCAACACAGATAACATGGAAATGTTTTGCATGAATACACATATGTGATCTATTTAAAATTGCCTGCCTTCTCAAGAAGGGGAAGAGGAGGGAAAGAATTTAAATCTCAAAATAAAAATTAAATGTTAAAAGAAATAAAATCCTTGAGTGCCAGGATTGTCTTTCCTTCTGCTTGTATTTGCATTTTCAGCCCTTAGCACTATTCCTGGCCCTTAGGAAGTTCTTTAAAGATGCTTGTTAGTTTGACATATCTATCTAAATAGGTTATTTGTCCTCTAGAAATAAACTTTACTTCAAAGGCCTACTTAAATCACTGTGTTTTAATCATGATCATATCTATTTTTTTTTGCTTTGAGCTGGATTATTTTTGAAAAGTATTCTAACACCTATAGCATACTAGTGAAACACAGGGACCAAAGGCAACAATAAAAGCATTAACACTTTATCACCATAAAAAAGATCATCATTATGCTTTTTAGAACACCAGATAAAGAAGTTTTAAAAAAATAACCCCATACTATCCTTACATTGGGAGCTACTGAAGAGCAGAGAGTGTCTTTTGCCTCTTTTTGTATACTCAATCCTAAGCATAATTTCTGACACACGGTGCTTAATAAATGCTTATTGACTGACCTCCAGAAGTACTTCTAGTCATTGCAGATCAATAAAAATATTTTTTCTTAAACTAAAAATATTAAAGGGTGATCATAAATATGTGCCATTGGATTTGCTGAATGTAAGCAAAGGTTCTTACCTTAAAAGAGAATGTATAAAATGGCTGACTTCCAAGAGAAAAAGCCAATGGTCTTCCATGGGATACAGTTGCATGAAGATAGCCAACAATATGACTATAAGAATAGTATCAAAGACATAGTTTAGTCATGTGTCTTTGTTTATGAAAGAGGGGAGAGTTTATGATGGCAATTCATGACCAGGGCATCATGACTGCTTACAAAAGATTATCCTTAAGAACCTGGAACTAATGACTAATCTACACTAGTCTATAATGGTTGACATAAGGCAACATGTTAATTCAGGTTGTAAAAAAAAAAATAACACCTGCCTAATATCTAGCAAGCCATGTCCTGGTGGTTAATGTTCACATCAGAAGCTTACTCTCTTTTATGCATTTCCAGAAAAAAAATTAATAATATAAATAAAGGCCTGAAAATACTCTGGAGAACCCAAATAATAAAATGTTTTGGAATGGGGCTGTTATCATAAATCAAACTTTCATCCATACTCAACCAACATTGTCCTGTAAAACCTTAAGAAACATTTCCAATTGATGTCACTATACCAAATAATGACAATCTCATAACAAAAAGGCTCATATTACAACAATTACTCTTATTATGTTGGTGCCATGCTTTAAATAGAGACATCCCTCGAGTGGACATTTAATATTGCAACATTCTCAATATATTAGGCCCTACTTTTACATATTTTCAGTATGTAAATAAGGCATGAGTGTAGAAATGCTCCTTGTTTTATAAATATCAAAGGCATTATAAATGTTCAGAAGCTTAGGGAAGATTGTTCAGTATTTACTGAATTGACAATAAGTTGTTCTTTGCACTCCTAATATTTATTGGCAGACCCATTTTGGTTCACAGTCAATATATTGTTTATAGCTTTTTTTCCCCAGTGATACAAGTTGTAAGTCATTTATATAAAGCACGTAAATATCTAATTGGGTTATATTTGGATGGTCACTAGTCTTCTCATATTTTGTTAGGAGATATGTCAAGCCTTGTTTATACTTTTCTTTATACTTTCTTTATAGAAAGGTGAGATCAGACTTGCATTTGAGAGGAAGTTGTTGATGTGACTTGATAGTAAATTATGCCCACTATAAAGAATTCGAGCCAATGAATAACAGATCACACCCATCCCCACCACTTTCCAGTTTTGACCAGAGGCTAGAGTTTTAGTCTACTCTCTTGACAAAACTGTTCTATCTTTAATCACATCAAGAATGTACACACTTTCTTTTTGTTGTTTAATCTAACTTGTATTTTTTTGTGTTTGCCTTTTTGTAACAGTATTGATAACTAGTAATGTTTCTCCTCCTGGTCCTACTTCCTCATCATCACCGTCATCATCTTCCTCCTCCTCCTCCTCCTCCTCCTCCTCCTTCTCCTTCTCTCTCTCTCTCTCTCTCTCTCTCTCTCTCTCTCTCTCTCTCTCTCTCTCCAAGACTTTCTCATAGGTTTTTAACATTGGATTGGTTTTATTTTATTATTTTTTTCTATATCGACTTCTATCACCTTAACCTTTAAATCTTTGTCTTCAGTTCCTAATTGCAGAAATCTAGATGTTTTGATATATTTTTGTTTTCCACATTCCTTTCTTTGTATTCATTTTTTTGTTGCTTTTAATTGGGCAACATCAAAATAAAATATAAACTTCCAATGTCTTTTTGAAGATGTCCCATCACTAACTCAGGTTCATTTGTAACAGTGGTATTATCACACCTGTCCTTAAGAGTATTTCTTGATATCGTTATCTTTACACTCATGGCTATAAATTTGTCAATGGTTGACACATATGACATTGTATTTATATCTTAATTTTTTTTCTATTTTCTGTCAAATACAATGAGATAATTTTAAGATCTGGTTTGATTTTGATAACATGCAACTAGAACATTAATTACAGCAAAACAGAATCATTCCAAACAAATTGATATCTGTTATAATCATTCAAGATATAGGCATTAGCTTTGCATCTATTTCATCAGGTATAATTTCTGAAATTTGCATAATTAAAGATTTTCAGTGCCCTTGTGGTCTTTAATATTCCTCCCTATATATTTCTCCCTACATATAACTATATATGTTAGTAGTTTCTTGATAGCATCTGTTATTACATCCAATCTAGATTTAACAATGAAATTATTTTATACAATTGCCCTGGGAAGGTCAGGAATATGTTGTTATATGACGGGGAATCAAGGGTAATGGTGACAAAAAGCAATATGAACCTTTTCCCTATACCTGGAGAGATGTTTCAAATTTTGCTATGTTAAGATAATGGTACATAATGGTCCTAAATCCATCTCATGCATACTATTGAGCTGCTCTTGGATCCAGTGCCATTTGCAATAAAGCATTTCTAACATGTGGGTGATTGACATTTCTAATTTGTCCCAAAATATCCTGTGCTGTTATGATACCAGAACACAGATTAGGGCTGCCACTCCCTCTTCTGTCTTCTGTCTCAAGATTCTCAGCAGCAGAGTTTCCTTTGATTGCATCACACATCCTCTGGTTGCCACATCTGTTTCTTTGATGCATGGGTTCAATTTCATTATCCTGGACAAAATTCTAATCCAATCAGTGGTGGTTGTTAATTTTATTATTTTTTATCACAAGCATTAATCTATTACTTAATAAATTTTCTCAAACAAAGCTTCTATAATTAATTTTTTGGTTTATTTTTGGACTCATCTGGTATTCTGTATGTGTTATGTTGTTTGTTGTTCAGTTGTTCAGTCATTTTCAGTTGTGTCCAACTCTTTGTTATCCCATTTGGGATTTTCTTAGCAGAGATACTGGAGGGGTCTCCTATTTCTTCTCCAAACTCATTTTACAGGTGAGGAAATTGAGGCAAACAGGGTTAAGTGACTTGCCAAGGGTCACACAAATAATAAATGTGTGAGGCCAGTTTTGAATGCAGGGAGATAAATATTCCTGACTCTAGGGCTGGCACTTTATCCACTGCACCACATAGCAGGTTGCAATTATTACTCCTATATTATAGTTGAAGGAAGTAGGGCAAACATCAAGTAAGTAATCTGCCCAGTTATATGCCTAATAAATGTTTGAATCCAACACTCTATCCAGTGTGCCATCTAGCTGCTTCTTCTGTTATCCGAGTATTTAAATATTCTAACATATTTTGTGATCTCACAGGTAGAAGTATTCTCTCCAATTATTCAGATTCCATCCCATCCATGTCTACTCACTCTGCATGACTCTTGTTTTGTATCCTCACACAAGATTCTCACAGAGTCACCCCAACACTCTAGAGACCTCCTTTGTTTTTTCTTGACACCAAATTGCCACAGTATTACTTCATTACTTTGAAATGTGGAGGAATTTCTAGATTTGTGATTTCATCTATTTTGGGAGCTCCAGGTATGGAAAATAAAACCACACAAAACTCTTGAAGTTTTCTGGGGTTCTGGGAGAATATGTGACTTTCCATGGTTTCCAGATAGTTTGTATGTTAGCATTTGAACTCAAGTGTTCTTAACTCAAATATTGGACTTCTTGCCATTATATCATTCTTCCAGTTTTAATACACAATGAATCCACATTTGATTTACTTTATTTTCCTAATGATAGAAAATGAAATAAAACCTTATACCTTAAATTCTCTAATCGCCCAGTTACCTTTGATGTGAACAACATTTTTTTTAGAAAGGCAACATAGGTTTCCAAGGGAAAATTAGTTTAATTTAGTTTTGTTTTTCCTATGTTCTTTACATACATTAAAAAGTCTCTCTGATGAAGGAAAACAAACTTTGGAAATCAATCCCACTTTTCTTCAAAAAAAAAATGGTGATATGGTGAGTTCATTTGGGGCACTACCACTGTATAATTTTCCTTAATTATTTTTAATGGTTCTCTTAAAGTCTCTAATTGTATTTTTTTAATAAGCAAATCCAGCTATTTTACGTTTTGTTCATTTAATGTGACAAGGCTAGTGAGGGGTCATTATTCTGGAGCCATTCATGGAATCCATTTAAAAGTCTGTCATCATTTTTATAGAAACCTCTACTTTCAGTCATAAAACTTGGCTGTGGGTTAAAACTTGCATAAAGTTTCAGACAGGGAAGACATTTTAGTGGTTTTACATTAAAAAAAAAAACAGCAACCTCATGAACTAAACCTGCCCATTTTTGACTCACAATACCTCTTCACATTTTTAATGCGTAAAAACATATTTTTTTTGAAACTTAAAGCTACTATAACTTATGTAGCATATTTATTTTTTACAATCTTAGGCTGTGCCTATTAAGATTAACTAATTTGAAAGTTTTGATCTGAAATTATGTTTTTCTAAACCATTTCCATGGTATTCATACCATCCCTACAAACAAGAAAGTTTTAGGTATGCTGTATATCTGTATGTATGTAACACAAATCTGACTTAAAGTTTTATTCCATAATCAAAAATATTAAATAGATTTTCACATAGCATCAGTCTTGTGGGAGTTGGCACAGCATGAACCCCAGAGATGGATAATCTCACCATTAGATTCTTAAACCTGTAGAACTGAGAGGTCAAACCTGAGTGTTCTCATATAAGTTCTACTTTTCCCAATCATTAGTTACATCCCCTCTTTTGTTTCAAGTCAATTATCACTTGTTAATTACCAGCCTATAATCTTTTATTAAACACCAGCACAAGGCACTATACAAAGAACTGGGGATCCAACAACAACGACAATGATAAATCCCTGTCCTCAAAGAGCCTATATTCTTTTTTAAATCAATATAACACACAATACAGATGTTCACACTTCGGAGGGGAGGGGATGTGGAAGAAAATAGTAAGTTGGAGAATCAGGAGAGTCCTCTTATTGGAGGCAGTGCTTGGCTAGGCAGCTAGGTCAATAAACATCTTTTTAAAATCTAATGAGAACTGGTGTATTGTTTAGTCTTTTTTCCAAGGTCATTTGAGGGCAGTGGGATTTTTCAGGGTGGAATCAGCTGCTTCGCTCTGGTGTTGACTCCAATAGGAGGTCTTTCTTTGTTCCAATGCTAACTATTTTTGAAAAAAAAAGCATGAATTATCTGTTTTTTTTCTTCTAAATAGTGACTCATTTTCAAAAAGAATGTAAGCTCTGTGAGGGCAAGGAGGTGTGTGTGTGTGTGTGTGTGTGTGTGTGTGTGTGTGATTGGATCACTAGTCCTTTGTTCACTTATACATGATTGTTTTTTAATAAGTAATTGGTGACTTGAATCAAATGAGAGCGTATAGTCTGGTGCTTGAAAGATGTGGAATGTGTATTTGTGCACACTCTGGTTGAGTCTCTCATTTCAGGAGGTTTCAAAACCTAGTGATGAAGTTATCCAGCTGTGGGGCTTATGCTGTCCCAGTTCTCACAAGACTGATTTGAAGTCAAAGTCTAGCTAATATTTTTCATTACAAGGCAGATTAGTGCTCCTTTCAGTGGGTCACCAAAGTCTTTTTCCAATAGGGAATCAAACTCAGCAGAGAGGCCAAATCAATATCAGAGTGCTGGAAATGAGATGAGGCTTGAGAGCAAGGGTGCATAGTAATTGGCTTCTGAGTCAATCAGGAGCACTTGTCAATTGTTCTGGGCACTTTCTCAATACATGACCTGGCCATACATTCATAAAAAAAGTGAAAATGGACATTTCTTTGGAAATGTTTGACTCAAGACAACTATGGTTCTGCCCTGCTCCACATACACTTTGGATGGGAAAATTAAGTCAGAGAGAAGTTAAGGTTAAGGACTTGACTAGAATTGTTCAGGTACTAATTGGCTAAAATGGAATTTGGACCCTAATTGTTCCTGCTCTAAAACCTGAACTCTGTCCACCACACTACTTTGCCTATTGAAGATACAGAGCCCAAGTTTCAGCTCCCCATTGGTGAAGCAATACAGTAAAAAGGACACAACATCTGAAGGCTAAAAATACTCTTTTGAATCCCAGCTTTTACAAATGATGTGATTATGACCAATTAATTTAATCTGTTTAAGCATTACTTTTTCCTTATCTCATAGTAATTCTTGAACAATAATACTTTGTCTATACCTCTTAGGGATGCTTTGGGAAAAATGTTCCATAGGTGTTAAAACACTGTATAAATGGGAACTAATCAAATGCTATTCCCTGCTTCTCGCGAGTACCCATTTTGCAGATATGCTTATTTGATGCTGCCTAAATATATGTACCTTCTCATCAACTTTGATCCATACAGTTGATGCTTTCCAAAGGGGTTGACACCAAACCTGCTGCAAAAGTCAAAAACCACCTTCTTCCAGGTGGTGAGGGAGTGTAGAATCTTGTTGACTAGTGAAGTACTTAAAACAAACATAGCATTGTTATTCTTTGGTCTTTAGGATAATTTAATATGCTGAATCCCTGCCTTTGGGCTGGCTTAACAATCTTCTTCCTGCTAAGGTGCTTGGGCTGGTGCTCAAACAATTTCATCTGCTACCTAGATAAAAACATAGATAGCATGCTCTTATTCTTTCAAGGTAACACAAAGCTAGAAGGGAGAGTGGAAACAGGATGATGAAACTAGGCTATATAGGGATGCGTTGTTTTATCCTACTTTGCTATTGCATTTTACAGATAATGCAGTTTCTAGGACTTAAAGGTTTGTAGCAACTCTGCATCAAACAAATCTATTGGTACTATTTTTCAAAAACACAGGATTACCTAGTGTCTCTGCCACATTGTGGTAGTTTTTGCAATATTTCAAAATTTCTCATTAAGACCCTCCAACAGCCAAAAGATTATGACTTGCTGAAGGCTCAGAAGATGGCTAGAATTTTTTAGCAATAAAGTATTTTAAATAAGTATGTCCATTTTTTAGACATAATAGCATTGCTCACTTAATAAACTACAGCATAGTATCAACACAACACTAGGAAACCAAAAAATTTGTGTGACTTACTTTATTGCAATATTTGCTTTATTTCAGTGGTCTAGAACCAAACCTGTAATATCTTTAATCTATGCCCATATAGAATATTAATAGGCTAGAGGACTGGTTTGAATCTAACAAGATGAAACTGGAAGAAAAATTGGCATTATATAATTATATATATTATATAATATATTATATATTATATAATTATATATTTTATATTATATATAATATATTACATATAACATATATTATATATAATATATTATATAACATATATAATATATAATTATATATATTATATAACATATGTAATACATAATTATATATAATATATTATATAATATGTAATATATAATATAATAATATAATATATGTATATATATTTATATATCTTCTATAATTTATATAAATTAGCATTTATGTAAAGTACTTTCTGGTTTGCCAAGCATTGTATATACATTACATTATTTAATCCTCACAACAACCCTGTGATGAAGGTTCCATTAATTATCCCCGTTTAATAGATAAGGAAACTGAGGCAGAAAAAGGAGGTGAACTGCCAGGGTCACACAGCTAGTGAATCCCTGAAGCCAGATTTGAATCCAGTCTTTCCTCCCTCAGGTCAAGTGATCTTGCCCACTGAGTCACTATCTTTATTTGGGTCCCAAAAAATCTACTGCTCACATATATGATGTGGTAGGAGTTGGAGGATGGAGAAGATGATGTGTAGACAGCAGGTGGTCTGAAAAGGATCTTAGAACTTTAATCAACTAAAGCCTCACTATGAAGTCAACTGTGTATGGTGGCAGTAGAAAGAACAACAAAAACAAAAAGCTAAATGAATCTTGAGCTTCATTAGGAGACCCATAGCTTCCAGGAATGGAGAGCCATATTCCATTCATACCTTCAACACTGGAGTCCCATAATCTCATTCTGTCTCCAAAGCTGGAACACTACCTTCACTTCTGGACCCTACAGATTAAGAAGGATATTGATAAACTGGAAAATGTCCAGATGTGGACAACCAGGATGGTGAAGGACCTTTAGTTCAAGTATTGGTTGAAGAAAGTACACATGATTGGCCCGAGGAAGAAAAGAATGAGGGGGAACATTATGCCTACATTCAAATAACTTGAAAGCCTGTCCTGTGGATAAGGGATTAGGTTTGTTCTATTTGGCCCAAAAGCAATGAGTGGAAGCTGTTAAAAGGCTTGAGGTTAGGAAAAAGTGTGAGGCTTTTCAAAAGATGCCAGGGCTCTCATCAGGCCCCTTATCATTAAGGGTAAGGGCTCACACCATTAGCAAGACTTGTTCCCTGCTCAATGGAATGTGGCAAATGAAGGAACGAGAAGTAGGTTACCATGGTTAGAAGAGAAGGGACATCAGATTCAGCAATGAGTTAGTAGTCTGGAAAGAAAAACTATAGGGAATTGAAGCAGTTTCTTGAGCCAGCAATTAACTTCAAAGAGATAAAAGAAATTCTGTCCAAATAGTAGGGAGAAGGGTGGAGAGTCAGAGACAGACAGACAGAGAGAGAGAGAGAGAGAGAGAGAGAGAGAGAGAGAGAGAGAGAGAGAGAGAGA
>JAQQSZ010019754.1:0-10295 GCA_028646595.1 Phalanger gymnotis
GCCTAAATAAATTTCTTGTTGTTTTCTCCTTAGAGAATCTCTCATACCTTGTGATTTCGGACCATTCAAACATATACATGATTATATTTGAGATCATAAATTCGGCCTTCCTATTACAGAAATGTGACTTAATTCTCATCTTTGATTTTTAATAAATTCTACTGAGTCTTCCTGGAACTAATCATTAACAATTAGAAGAGAAGTTGGTAAGTAAAAGATGTAAGAAATGAAAGAAGGCATTTAACTATAAAATTAGAATAATAAAAAGCCATTGCTATTTGACTTGTTTATATCTTTTTTCTTCAAAATTCCATGATACAATTATTCTTACTGTGAATCTAGCACAAAGCTTTTTCTTGCTTCTGGAACATAGAAGCCTTTCATTTTACTGAGATTAGCTCAGATGACAACTAATTGTATAATCAGCATTTACCATGCCACTATTGGATGTGGAGCAGAGCTGGGCAAGACTGGGGATACAAGGAAGTATCACTCCACACACCCAAGGATCTTAGGCTTCTGAGGGGAGAGAAGATATACATAGGCAAAAAAAGAAATATCAAGCTGAGAATTAAGGCATTGCAGGAAATGTTACAAGACAATAAGGGATATAGGTGATATAGTACCAGAGGAGTTCAAAGGAAAGTCCACTGGGGATATGAACGAACAGAGAAGACTTCATTCAGGGGATAGGACTTGATTTGATCTTTGAAGAACGGGTAACATTTGAATCATCAAAGATGGGGAAGAGGTAAAGAAAGGAGGTTTGGGGAGACATTTCGACTATGCCCTGACCTCAAACATTAGAAATCAGCAAATATTTGTTAAGTGCCTGCTGTATGTCAGGAACTGGGGATAGAAAGACAAAAATGAAAGATGAAAAAATAGAAAGACAAAAATTAATACATTTCCTTTCCTCAGGAAGCTTCTATTGGGAAAGACAGCATCTCATACAAAACATATACACAATGGAAAAAAAGGTGATTTGGGAAGATGACTCTAGCAGCCAACAGGATTGGGAAAGATTTTATGCAATAGGTGCTGCTTGAACTGAGCTTTGGAAAGAACTCAGGTTTTAAGAGGTAGAGGTAAAGAAGGAGGGAATTTTGGATGTGGAGGACAACCAGTGCAAAGAGTCTATTTCATATGTATTTTGAATAGACATACATACACATACACACACATATACCCATTTATATATAGTATATTGTCTCCCCCAATTGAATGTAAGTCCCTTGAGGGCTAAGAGGAGACAGAAAATCAAGGATTGGTTAAGATTCTGTTTCAAAGGCAGAGGATTAGATTTAGTAACCTTTAGCTTTTCAAGTATTCTTTCTATATTTAAGGTTCTTTTAATTTATAAATCTTAGCTATAAATGAGTTTTAATAGAAAACAAATACCCAACACTTCTCTTCTGCTTTGTTGGCCAATAAAGGAATTTCTCAGCTTCTTCTAACCCAATAAACAATTATTAAGCACCTACTATGTTCCAGGCACTGTGCTAAGCTTTAGGGATGCAGTTAATAAAAAGACAGTTCCTGCCTCCAAGGAATTTACAAATTAAAGGGGAAGACAACATACAAGAGGAGATATTGGTGGCAGCAGGGATATCTAATGCTGGAGCATCTTGTTCTGTGAAATTAAAAGAGCAACAGATGCAAAGTGGAATAAGCTAAGAGTCCAGTTTCTGCTCTCTATAAAGGAGGAGTCTGGTATTCCACCCCCTGGCCCTATAATCATAGAGGAAAGGAGGCTGAGAGAGGTAGTGTCAGTCAAGACTGAAGTTAGCTCCATGGTGGTGAGTTTACTAGTGATGCTCTTATGCTGGGAGGGCCATCTTGTTTTATGCAGTTGAAACCAGGGAGGGCAACAGGTACAAAGAGGAATGAGTGGAGTTCTTCATTCCATGCTCATGAAATCAATCTTGAGAAAGGGTAATGATAATTTTAACCTTTACCATAAATTAGAATACACAGTGGCTGAAAATTCTGTGTATGTAGAATTTGAAGGGACTTTGAAGATCTTTTAAGCCAACACTTTCATTTAATAGATGAGCAAATTGAGACCACGAGAGGTAAAATCAGTTGTACAAGGTCATACAGGGAGTAAGCAACCAAGATGGGCTTCAAACCTAGATATTTTGACTCCAAATCTCTCTTTTCATTGTAGCATAGTTACCTCTACTTGTCAAAAGTAATTTCACCCTTTACTCATATGAAACTTATTATCTATTGCATTCATCTTAAGTATTTATTCTCCTTAAGAAGCTATTTATTCACTCAAAACTCCAAGTAAAAATCCAAATGTTAAAAAAACGGGATATTTTGACTCCAAAGCTCTTTTCATTATAGCACAGTTACTTCTACTTGTCAAAAGTAATTCCACCCTTTACTCCTATGAAACTTACTATCTATTATATTCATCTTAACTATTATTCTCCTTAAGAAACATATATATTCACTCAAAACTCCAAGTAAAAATCCAAATGTTAAGAAAAACAGCAGGGAGTTTTTAGCAAAAGAAGTGTTACCAACTGGGAGTGGCTGAACATATTATGGCCTAGGAATATAATAAAATATTAATATGCTGTAAGAAATTATGAAGGGGATAGTTTTAGAGAAATTTGAGAAGATTCGCATGGACTGGTGTGGAGTGAAGTGAGCTGATGCAGATGAACAGTTTACACTGTAGCAATGAAACCATAAAAATGAACAATATCGAAAAATGTAAGAACTCTGGTCAATGAAATCATTCATGATGCCAAAGAATCCTAGAAAAAGGATGCTACACACCTCTTGATAGAGAGATGATAGATTAAATATCCAGAATTAATCACTCATTTTTGGAATTACCCAAAGAAGGAATTTTTTCTGGGCTATGTATATTTGTTAAAAAGGGTTTTGTTTTTCTTTTTTTCCACTGGGAGCAAGGGACCAAATGAATGTTAACTAGAATAATAAATTTATCGTAAAAGGTAAATGTCACTGGCTTTGATTTTAAAATTTGACAAACTAACAGAGTAAAATAGCAACTTGTAGAGAGAAAATGCTATAGTTATGAGTTACCATATGAAATTTGACCTGATCGGAATTTTTGGAGATACAAGGAAGTGAAACTCAGTGGTTAGGATGGAAACTCTTATTTAAACCCAGTAAGTACTGTCACTTCTATGATTATGGAAAAATAATGGCAAGTTAATATAATACTAAGATAATTGATTTTTCAGACACAAGACCAGGTTGCTTGAATGATTCCTAAAGATAGGTATATCATTATGTAGGTAAAAACAGAACCCTCTGAAACCACTTGGTTTAACCCAACCTTCTAGGTAAACCAAGATTCATTCAAGTTTTTGAATTAAAACAGGAATTCAATTGACTTCTTTCCTTATTTCTTCCCAAAGTTAGACGTGTAATCAGAATAGAAAACAAGTGAGCAGAAATACAGAAGTCCGAGCTCAAAGGAACCTCAATGGCCTGCTAAGTCAAGCCCTTCCACAAATAAGAATCTTCTCTACCATATTCTCTTCCATGTTGCCTGAAGTCATCAAGTGAAAATGAACCAACTACTTCCTCAGATCCACTTTGAGAAAGCTCTAATTGTTAGCAAGTCATTCTTGAATCAAGCCCAAATTTACCTCTTTCTAATGAGTTGAAGAAGGAAATGGCAAACCACCCCAATATCTCTGCCAAGAAAACCCCAAATAGGGTCACAAACAGTCAGACATGAGTGAAATGACTGAACAACAACAAAATTTCCACTCATTGCTCCTAATTCTGCCTTTTAGGAATAAGCAGAATAAAGCCCTCCTCTACTGAACCACACCCTTGAAGATAGGTCTTGTGTCCCACATCCCGAGTTTTCTTTTCTTCAGGTGGGAATATTGCCAGGGCTATACTGGAGCCAGCTCAAACTATCTCACGATAGCCAATTGTAAAATTTTCAGTGTGAGCATTTAGACCTCAGACATCATGAAATACTATAAATCAGGTCTTGATTTATTATTTCATTAATTTTCTTGACTTAAGAAAGTGATGGAGAAAATACTGCTAACTAAAAATGTGTCATGCATACGTTCCCCACCCCCTGGTGAACCAGTTGTCAAATGTTTACTGGTATGCCCTTGGATATTGCTCAGTTTCTCATATGGAGTGGACTCATAGTCCCTCACTATCCTGTTTGCCCTCTACTGAGCACTCTCCAGCTGATCAACATCCTTCTCTTAAATGTGAACATATTGTTCTGGATGTGTGCTGATGAAGGCTGAGAACAGTGGGTCTGTGACCTCCCTGATCCTGGAAGCTCTCATAATACAGCCTAAGAGTGTGTGTACTTTCTTCACTATCTACAACACTGCTGACTTACATTGACTTGCTGTCTAGTAAAATTCTCAGGTCCTTTTCAAGTGAATGACTGTCTAGTCACACCTACTTCATTAGGCACTTCATCAGGCACATTGATTTCTTTAACCCAAGAGTAAGATTTTACTTTTAGCTGTTTAAAATTTTATCTTATTAGATTGAGTTCAGTCTTTGATTCTATCTAAATCTTTTGGAATTCCATTTCTTGACATCCAAATTATTAACTATCCCTCCCAGCTTTGTGTCATCTGCAAATCTGGTATGCCATCTATACCTTTATCCAAATCATTGATAAAATTTTATACATACATATATATGTAGTATGTGTTATTATATATAAAATATCATGTTATATATAATATATTATGTTATGTATTATATCTATTCATATACATGTATAGATATACATATATATGAAACTTATTATCTACTACATTCATCTTAAGTATTTATTCTCCCTAAGAAGAATATTTCTCCACTCAAAACTCCAGGTAAAAATCCAAATACAAAAAAAACAGGGGCTTTAAATAAAAGAAGTATTGATAAAAAGATAAGATAAGCAGCAGAGGGCCAAGACCCTTGGCATACTCCACTAGAGACCTCCTTTCAAGTTGATACCATACCATTAATGACTATTCTTTGGGTTTTATCATTCAGTCAAATCCATCTAATTATTCTCTCATCCAGCCTACATTTCTCTACTGTTTCCACAAGAATAAGATGAGAAACTTTGTGGAAGACTTTGTCAAAACATAGGCAAACTATATGTATAACATTTCTCTGATTCACTAGTCTAGTAACCCTTTCAGAAAAGAAAATACATTTATTCTGACATGACCCATTCTTAATGTTCATGCTAGTGGACTATTGCCCACTAATTATTTTTTAAGAATATATTTTTAAAAAATTTGTCAGGAGGGGCGTACATTGAGTAGAGCTCTGGGCCTGGAGTCAGGAGTCCAAATTCAGCCTCAGATACTTGACACACTTACTAGCTGTGTGAACTTGGGCAAGTCACTTAACCCCAATTGCCTGCCTTTCCCCCTCCAAAATAAAAGAAATAATTTGTCAGGAATCAAAGTTGTTTATTGCCCTATAGGCTATAGGTGCCATTATATTTTCTATGTCGAAAATCAAGATATTTTTCCTTTTTGAGTACTCCAAGTACCTCTCCTCTCCTTCATGTTTTGTTTTGTTTTTTAAAGATCACTAGTAATGACTCAGCAATGACATCTGCCAGCTCATTAAAACTCTCATGGAACCCACGGGATGATCTACATGGAGAATCCAAGAAAGCAATGAGCCAAGTTCAGAACTATTCCCTTTTTAAAGTTTCAATGAGTTTTCGGCTCTTCCTTCTTATCGACCAATAACCGATGGCTTGGTTATCCCCAAATCACTTGCGAATGCAATTTCCAAAGACAGACAGTGGTTTTTATCAAGCCCACACTGCTCAAGCTTTGAGCTAGCTAGTACACTTATGGTTGGCTGGAATCAGGAAGGGCAGTTTTGTGCTCACCCAATTCAACCTCCAGTGACATAGTATTACATTGATTGCATTCTATGTTTTAGACAAACTGGATTATTATCTTTTCGTAAAACACATTCTGCTCTTTCCTGCCTCTATGCATTTGCATAGGTTAACTTTCTTGCCTGGAATACACTTTCTTTATGTTTCTATCTGTTGAAATCTTACTTTTCCTACAGGGCCCAGATCAGGTATTACCTATGATTATGTAATCCCCTCCTTTTCTCTCCCTTCTTAAAATTTCTTATAGTACATTGTTAATATCTATCCTTTCCCCCTTGCCACATTCTATCTTATATCGTATATACTCAAGTAAATATCATATTCCCCATGTCAGATTGTAAGCTTCCTGAAGGCAAATGTTTGTTGAATTGAGTTATGGAGTATGAGTCTTGGTTATTTTTTAATTTTTCAAAATTAAATTTTGTCTTTTTGAGAGGGGAAGGCAAGGCAATTGGGGTTAAGTGACTTGCCCAAGATCACATAGCTAGTAAGTGTGTCAAGTGTCTGATGACATATTTGAACTCAGGTCCTCCCGACTCCAGGGCCAGTGCTCTACTCACTGCTCCACCTAGCTGCCCCTGGAGTATGAATCTCGGATTGGATTTCTAAGGTCATTTCTGAGGTCAACATACCGCAGAACAAAAATGCCCCCTTACAGCATCCCGGATAATAGGTGATCCAGGTCCACTTGAAGGCCTGTAGTGGCAGGCAGCTGTTTCCTTCCTACTAAGATAGCCCCTTCTATTTTCGGAGAGCTGTAATTATTAACAAAGTTATTCCTTAAATTGAACATAAATCCGTTTTCTTGCAACATCCATCTGTTGCTTCTTGTTCTGCCCTCTGGGGCCAAGTAGAATGAGTTTAATCTCTCATCAACATAACATCTCTTGAAATATTTCAAGACAGATCTCATTCCACTCTCTGAGTCCCCTCCTCTACAGGCTGATTCTGCAGTTTCTTAAATGAATCTTCATCAGACATGATCTCCTGTCCTTTAACTACTCCAACTAACCTCCTCTGGAATTGCTCCAGTTTTCCAATGTTCTTCCTAAAATGTGGCTCCCAGAACTGAACATCTAGAATACCTTCTCTCCATCTGGACACTATGACTGCACGAACACATCCAAAGATGTCATGAGTCTTTGGGCTGCTGTGTCACACTTTGACTCATATCGAACTTACAGTTTGGGAAAACACCCAGACTTTTCTCATATGAATTGTCGTCTAGCCATGTGTCCCTCATCCTTTACAACTGAGTTTTTTGTTCCCATTGTAAGACTTTATATTTAGAGATAGTGATTGGGATAAGACTGGATGTGTGATTTCATCAGTATAGATAACTCTGGGGTGAGAGGATTCTCACTTCCAATGCATGTCCACATTTTTGCAGTAACTTTCAATTTGAGGAGTTGACTAGAGCATCAAAGGCTAGGTAATTTGCTTAGGGTCACAAAGCCAATATATGTCACAGGTAGAACTTGAATTCAGGTCTTCTTCGCTTCAAGGCCATTTCCCTAACCACTATGTCATGCTGACTCTCTATAAAATCTCTGCAAGATTTTATATTCATTCCTATTGAATTTTATCTTAATAAAGTTGGTCTAACATTCCAGCTTATTTCCATTTCTGATTTCCCCATACGTTGCATAACTCCCTTCTAGCTTTGTTTAGGCAGATAGGGGGTACAGTGGATAGAGTGATGAATATGGAGTCAGGAAGACCTGAGTTCAAATCTTGTTTCAGAAAATTACTATCTATATCACTGTCATTTACCCTGTCCCAACCTATTTCCTTATCTGTAAAATGAAGATACTAATAACACCTTCCTCACAGGGTTATTGTGTGAATGAATGATATAATATATGAAAAACACTTCGAAAATCTTAAAGTGCTACATAAATGCTATTTATTATTATAGGCAGCTAGGTAATGAAATGGATAGAATGTTACATCTGGACTCATGAAGACCTGAGTTCAAATCCTACCTCAGGTACTTACTACTTTTGAGAGCCTGGGCAAGTCATTTAAACTTTGTCTGCCTTAGTTTCTTCATATGTAAAATGAAGATAAAATAAAGGCTATTGTGAGGATCAAATGAAATATTTGTAAAGACCTTTGCAAACCTTCAAGCATTATGTAAATATTCATTATTATTATAAGATTTGATAAAAGTGCCATTAAACAACACAAGACAAAGAATCATTCCCTGGGTCAAACCAACAGAGACCTCCCTCTTAGCTGACATCAATCCTTTAATGCCTCCTCTGCGGTTCACGGTTCAAGTAATCCGCCACATTCTGAATACCCAAATCTATTGTATTGAGCTTACTCATACCTCTCTACCTTGTTCATAAGAGTATCAGTGGAGACCTTTTCAAATATTTTATCAAAATCCAAGTATATTTTGCCAATGACAACCTGATAGGATTGGGATTGATCAACATAATACAGCTTTGAAAAAACAGAGTTTAGCTTAGCATGACCTTTTCCTTCTAAAGTCTTACTGTCCTTTTGTTATTATAGCTTTATGGTCTAAAATTCTCAAAAATTTTTCTTTTTTTTTAATTAAGATTTTTTTTTCATTTTTAGTTTACAACACTCAGTTCTGCATGTTTTTTGAGTTCCAGATTTTCTTCCCCTCCCTCACCTCCCCCCTCCCTCCCAAGATGGCATGGAATCTGATATATCTTCTACATATACCTTTGCATTAAACTTATTTACACAATAGTCAAGTGGCAAAGAAGAATTATGACCAATGGAATGAATCATGAGAAAGAAGAAACAAAAGCAAAAAAAGAGAGACAAAAAAGAAAGCAAATATTTTGCCTCAATCTGCATTCAGACTCCATAGTTCTTTCTCTGGATGTAGATAGCTCTTTCCATCTCGAGTCCTTTTGAGTTGTCTTTGAACCTTGTATTGCTGAGAAAGGCCAAGTCTATCCAAGTTAGTCATCACAGAATCAATACATCTGTGGTTGTGTACAATGTTCTCCTGGTTCTGCTCCCCTCACTCAGCATCATATCATGTAGGTCTTTCCAGGTTATTATGAAGTCCATATCTTCCCCATTTCTTATAGCATAATAGTATTCTATTACATTCATATACCACAACTTGTTTAGCCATTGCCCAATCAATGGGCATCCCTTGATTTCCAATTCTTTGTTACTACAAAAAGAGCTGCTATAAATATTTTTATACATACGGGTCCCTTTCCCACTTGTGTGATCTCTTTAGGATACAGCCCTAGAAGTGGTATTGCTGGATCAAAGGGTATGCGCATTTTTATAGGCCTTGGGCATAGTTCCAAATTGCTCTCCAGAAAGGCTGGATCAGTTCACAACTCCACCAACAAGGTAACAGTGTTCCAATTTCCCCACATCCTCTCCAGCATTTATCATTTTCCTGTTTTGTAAATTTAGTCAATCTGACAGGAGACATGTGGTACCTAAGAGTTGTTTTGATTTGCATTTCTATAATTGATAGTGATTTAGAGCATTTTTCATATGCCTATAGATATCTTTAATTTCTTCCTCTGAAAACTACCTGCTCATATCCTTTGACCATTTCTCAATTGGGGAATGACTTGTATTCCTATAAATTTGGCTCAGTTCCCTGTGTGTTTTAGAGATAAGACCTTTAACAGAGACACTGATTGTAAAGATTTTCTCCCAGTTTTCTGCTTCCCTCCTAATCTTTGTCGTATTGGCTTTTTTTATACAAAACTTTTCAATTTAACATAATCAAAATTATCCATTTTGCATTTTGTAATGTTCTCTATCTCTTGCTGGGTAATGAATTCTTTCCTTTCCCATAAATCTGATAGGTAAACTATTCCTTGCTCTCCCAAATTGCTTATAGTATTGCCTTTATTCCTAAATCATGAACCCATTTTGATTTTATTTTGCTATATGGTGTAAGATATTGGTCTATGCCCAGTTTCTGCCCAACTATTTTCCAATTTTCCCAGCAGTTTCTGTGAAATAATGAATTCTTAGCCCAGAAGCTGAATTCTCTGGGTTTAGAGTAGATTGCTATAGTTGTTGAATACTGCTGAATATTGCTATAGTTGTTGAATACTGCGACTTGTGTACCTAACCTATTCCACTGAACCACCACTCTGTTTCTTAGCCAGTACCAAGTAGTTTTGATGACTGCTGCTTTATAGAACAGTTTAATATCTGGTATGGCCAGGCTACCTTCCCTAGCATTTCTTTTCATTAATTCACTAGATATTCTGGACCTCTTGTTCTTCCAGATGAATTTTGTTATTATTTTATCCAGCTCTGTAAAATAATTTTTTGGTAGTTCAATTGGTATGGTGCTGAATAAGTAAATTAATTTAGGTGAAATTGTCATTTTTGTTATATTAGCTCAGCTTAACCATGAGCAACTGATATTTTT
>JAQQSZ010019755.1:0-10295 GCA_028646595.1 Phalanger gymnotis
AAAAAAAAAAGTTTAAATTTTCTCCCTCTCCAATTCTTTCCCCTCCCCAAGATGGTGTGCAATCCGATAATCACTCTACTTATACATCCATATTAAACATATTTTCACATTAGCCATGAAGTGAAAAAAGAATTAGAACTAATGGGTAGAATGAGGCGAACAAAACAAAACAACAAAAGAAAAGGCAAGCAAATAGTATGCTTCCTTCTGCATTTAGACTTCAAAGATCTTTCTCTGGATGTGGAGAGCATTTTCCATCTTGAGTCTTTTGGAGTTGTCTTAGATCCTTGCATTGCTGAGAGCTAAGTCTATCAAAGTCAGTCATCCCACAGTGCAGCTATTACTGTGTACAATATTCTCCTCGTTCTGCTCACTTCACTCAGCATCATTTCATACAAGTTTTTTTTTCCAGGTTATTATGAAGTCCATCTGCTCCTCATTTCTTATAGCACAACAGTATTTCATTACATTCATATACTGCAACTTGTTTAGTCATTCTCCAATTGATGGGCATCTCCTTGATTTCCACTTCTTTGCCACCACAAAAAGAGCTGCTATAAATATTTTTGTATATGCAGGTCCATTTCCCACTTGTGTGATGTCTTTGGGATACAGCCCTGGAAGTGGTATTACAGGGTCAAATGATGTGCAAGCCTTCGTAGTCCTTTGGACATAACTCCAAATTGCTTTCCAGAATGGTTGGATCTGTTCACAGCTTCACCAAAAACACATTAGTGTTTCAATTTTCCCACATCTTCTCCAACATTTATCATTTTCCTGTTTTGTCATGTTAGCCAATGTGATTGTTGTGATGTGGTATTTTGGAGCTATTTTGATTTGCATTTCACAAATCAGTAATGACTTAGAGCACTTCTTTTTATAATGTAGTAGGAAGGCCGAATTTATAATCTCAAATATGATCATGCATATGTTTGAATGGTTCGAAATTGCAAGGTATAAGAGGTTCTCTAAGGAGAAAACAACAAGAAATTTATTTAGGCCCCACCGCAGCAGAACCGTGAACCAGTCTCCCCATTCCAACATCTTGACAAAAAGACTCCAGGCCCAGAAAGCCCACCTCACAAGAGTAACCAGGAGGCCACAGAAAAACAAGATAGTATTTAGCCAAATCAGTTTTACTGGCCTCACGTTCCTGCTCACACTCCTGGGTCTACACACAGGTAAGCCCTGCTTCCACAACTTCCTGCCTGTGCAGCTTCTGCTTCCGCTGAAACTGTCTCTTGGCTCACCTTTCCTCGTAGCCGAGCTTCTGGCTCTCAAGCCCTGCCTCAAAGACCAGAGTCCATTGATTCCCGAGTTGGCCCCTCTTAAGTCATTAATCTACACCCACACAGGTTTCACACCTGATAGGGCTTTGGGCCTGGGGCTTAGCACTTAACAGCTGAAAGTACTTCCACTCAAAAGAAACAAAAGCCATGCTAAGGAGACTATTTTGCTTAACAACACATATGCCTATACATATCTTTAATTTCTTCCTCTGAAAACTGCCTGTTCACATCCTTTGGCTATTTATCAATTGGGGAGTGACTTATATTCTTATAAATTTAATTCAGTTCTCTATGTATTTGAGATATGAGGCCTTTATCAGATACTCTGGCTGTAAAAATTGTTTCCCAGCTTTCTACTTCTCTTATAATCTCAGTTGTATTGTCTTTGTTCATGCAAAAAACTTTTCAATTTAATGTAATCAAAATCATCCAATTTGCATTTCAAAATGTTCTTCATCTCTTCTTTGGTAATAAATTCTTCCCTTTTCAGTAGATCTGATAAGTAAACTGTTCCTTACTCTTCTAATTTGCTTAAAGTATTGGCCTTTATATCTAGATCGTGCATGCAGTTTGACCTTATCTTGGAATAGGGTATAAGATGTTGGTCTGTGCCTAGTTTCTGCCATACTATTTTCCAGTTTTCCCAGTAGTTTTTGTTAAATAGTGAGATCTTATCCCAGAAGCTAGAGTCTTTGACTTTATTAAACAATAGATGAGTATAGTCATTGATTACTGTGTCTTGTGTGCCTAAAATATTCACTGAACCATCACTTTATTTCTTAGCCAATACCAAGTAATTTTGATGATTGCTGCTTTATAACAAAATTTAACATCTGGTACAGCTAGGCTACCTTCCCTAGTATTTCTTTTCATTAATTCCCTTGATATTCTGGACATACAGTTGGCCAAAATAGCTCCTAATTATTGTTTTGCCTTCCTCATCATTGGTGGTGAATTCACTCTTTTCATTTGTGATATTGATTATTTGTTTTTCTTCTTTCTTTTTCTAATTCAAATTAACTCAGTGTTTATCTTGTTTATTGTTCTTTTTTTCATAAAACCAGTCTTCATTTTATTGAATAGTTCAATGGTTTCCTTACGGTTTTATTAATCTCTCCTTTAGTTTTCAGAATTTCTAATTTGTTGTTTAATTGGAGATTTTTAATTTATTTTTTCTAGCTTTTTAGTTGCATCCCCAGTTCAGTAATCTCCTCTTTCTCTATGTTTTTCATGTAAGCATTTAGAGATATAAAACTGCCCCTAAGGACTGCTTTGGCTGCATCCCATAAGTTCTGGTATGTTGTCTCATTAGTGTCATTCTCTTTGATGTAGTTATTGATTGTTTCTATGATTTGCTGTTTGACCCACTCATTCTTTAAGATTTGATTATTCAGTTTCCGATTATTTTTAGTCTGTTTCCATGATCCTTTATTATATGTAATTTTTGTTCCCTTAAGATGTGAAAAGGATGCATTTAGTATTTCTGCCTTTCTGCACTGGATTGTGAGGTTTTATGCTGTAATACGTGATCAATTTTTGTGTATATGCCATATACCACTGAGAAAAAAGGTATATTCCTTTCTATTCCCATTCAGTTTTCTCCAGAGGTCAACCATATCTAGCTTTCCTAAAATTCTATGCACCTCCTTAACTTCTTTCTTGTTTATTTTGTGGTTAGATTTATCTACTTCAGAGAGGGGGAGGTTGAGGTCCCCCACCAGCATAGTTTTGCTGTATGTTTCTTTCTGTAATTCCTTTAGTATCTCCTCTAAGAATTTGGATGCTATACCACTTCGTGCATATATGTTTTGTAAGGATATTACTTCATCGTTTATGGTACCTTTTAGCAAGATATAATTTCCTCTCATCTCTTTTAATTAGATCTATATTTGCTTTTGCTTTGACAGAGATCAAGAATGCTACCCCTGCTTTTTTTTATGTCAGCTGAAGTAAAATATATTCTGCTCCAGCATTTTACCTTTACCATGTGTATATTCCTATGCTTCAAGTGTGTTTCTTGTAAATGAAATTTTGTATGATATATTTTATGCCTCTTTCTTTTAAGTTGTGAATCATATGAATGCGTTTGGGGGGCTGTTTATTAAGAGAGAGGTTTGGGGAGGGACAGCTTACTCTTATCTCCTCTCTGGCATCCCTTGGATGATGTGTCCGTGGCAAGACTGAGCCTAGGTTTGGGTTTATTCTTTCCTATTAGTATCAGGTAAACTAGTATCTATCCTTGATCCATATTTCCCAACTTGGAGTTCATCTGGTGAACCTGGTGGGTATGGATTCATTGGACCTAAATGCTGAGGAGAGAGAGAGAGTCTTATGAGTTTGTACATCTCTGCCCCATCTAAATCCAATTCACTTGCAAGTCAAGACATCACCCTCCTGATGTCATTGGTTTCTTTGAGATAGATGAACAGCAATATTCGAGTAACAGTAACTGCTTTATTGGAGACCCAGCCAGTCAGTTCTAGTTGGGCAATGCTGTTATTCCCTCCCCCTTCTCTTCCTCTCTCTTCCTTTGTCCACATGGGGAGTCATACACATGGATTCTCTGTCCAAAGAAATATAAATTTTGACTGCTTATACATTGCAAGGTACCTTGGAGTTTGAGGGCTAGATTTTTTTCTTCCCTAATTATTTATTTTATCTTTTAAAAGAACTGGGACAATTAACTCTTTTGTCTCATGTAGTTTTAATTTTTGATTTCTTGAAATATGACTCTGAAAAACCAGGCTTTTAGAAATCCTATTGAAGCTATTTGACTATACCTTTAAACCCAAATCACTGTGGCTATCAGTGATTGGCCAATAATTTGTCCCAGCTCAAGCCTCATTTGCTCATGGTTTGGGTTTTGTTGGTTCATAATGGGTGTAAATAGCAATTGTTTATCTTCTGGCTTGAAACTCAGAAGGTCTTCCCCTCTCTCACTGATTCTTTTGTGAAAGCAAACCAGGCCACCTCTTGCCTCTATTCCTACCTAGCCTGTAATTCCTCAATAGGTGTACCCCCAGAAAAACTGACAGCTGGGAAAGACCTTACTTTTTTAAAGACCAAGGTCATTCACTGCATCCTGGGCCATTGCCAGTCATCCTGACCCATGTCTTGCCACTGGAGTCTGATAACTAGAGAAGAGAGTGAGGCTGGTGACTTTGCATAGCTCTGCCTCTCTTAAATTCAATTCATTTACAAGTCAAGATATCAAAAGCCAAATGAGAAATTTGTCATTATAAGATCAATAACTTTTATATATGCTTAAATTCTACCACAACTTACAGCCTTATAAGGTCACTGATAATTCTATGCCTTCTTGCTAAAGTCTCTACAGCTTTCTCTTTCATACATTAGAGAATTGGAGGCCAACAGCCCACCTTATGTAATCTGAGCTTTACATTAGATTGTGAACTACTTGAGGGCAGTCTTTTCTCCCTTTTTTTAAAAATTTAAAGCATGTAGCACAGTGTCTAGAACATAGTAGGTTCTTAATAACTGTTTTTCAATTGAGCTTTATGCCACATCTAATGACCAGTGGAAATATTGCCTAATTTTAAGCTACTAGACTATTTTGAATCAGGGAGGTCCAAATTCGCTAAGGACAGAAACCTTCCTCTTCAAACCAGTCACATGGCTTACTGTGGTCAATTTACTAAGTCATATTGTTTTGTTGGGAACTCTGTGGTGTAGATAAGAACTATATTCCTCTATCTCACATGTAACAAAGATTAAAAAGATAATAAAGTATCAGGTGGATATAGAGAGACATTCTCCTAATAGACTGACCAACATCTTCAATCCTTCCTCATCCAAACCTTCCAATTAATTCTATCGGGGATTTCTTTTAATGTGAAATTATCACTAATATTATAATGAGTGTAACCAGTAAATTAGATTTATCTTATGTAAATGGAGGCAGGGGATATTTATTTGCAAACATTTTTTTTAATTTAAAAAGTCTTATTTTTCACATTTTTATGTACTCAAGGACATTTTGAGCTACCCAGGGTTATTGGATGACCTGGTATTTCCAGAAATGATTCGATTGGTGCCAAACACTGAAAAAACATTAGTTTGATCTAGCAATACTACTTTTAGATCTATATTCCAGAGAGATTAAAATAAAAGGAAAAAGCTGTATTTATACAAAATATTTATAGCAGCCTTTTTTTGGTAGCTCAGAACTGAAAATTGAGGGTACGTTCATCAATTGGGGAATGGTTGGACAAATTCTGATATATAATTTTGCCGTAATATTATTGTGCTATAAAAAATGACAAGCAGGATGATTACAAGAAAACCTGGGATGAATTACATTAACTAATGGAAAGTGAAGTGAGCAGAACCAGAACATTGTACACAGTAACAGCAATATACGATGAAGATCTGTCAATGACTTTAGCTAATCTCAGCTATGCAAGACAATCCTAAAGGACTTACGATGAAGTATGTTATGTGCCTCCAGAGAAAGAACTGATATTGTCTGAATATAGACTGGAACATATTATCTTCTTTCTTTCCTTCCTTCTTTCCTTCCTTCCTTCCTTTCTGTTTGAGCCTTCTTGTACAAAATGACTAATGTGTTAATGTTTTATATGATAGTACATGTATAACCTATGTTTGACTGCTATCTCATGGAGGTGAGAGGGGAAGGAAGTTAAGAAAAAAAACTATAAAAATACTAATATTAAAAGAATTATTTTAACATGTAATAGAAAAATAAAATATTATTTTTTTAAAAAATTATGATTTTTATGGGTTCCTATCATAAGAACCTTTGTGCCTTCTGTATTTTATACAGAGGTACATGAAATAAAGGATGTTTATGTCTAATATTTATTGTATATTGATTGTTTATAAATGAATTGAAAATTCATGAATTGAATTAATTGAAATGAATTGAAAATCATCAATATTTAGACAAACTTGCATATAAATTTGACCTTGGGTCAGGCCCTTCAGGATTGGAAGTCATCTTATGATCTTAGAGTCTTTGCTGGGGATCAGGGGAAGGACTGGGCCACAAGATACACATGTAAAAATTAGATTTCCCTGTTTATGTTAAATTGTCAGTCAAGAAAGAAAAGTCCAGGCAAATATCAATCCATTTTTGCTAAAAGGGTCTCACAACCTACATATTGGACAGGCAATGTAGAGTTGGTGGGAAGAGCATTTCACTGGAAAAAAATCTGGCTTCACGAAATATAATTATGATGAATCCACCTTATCAGTTTCCTCATCTATACATTGGATTTAATGCCACTACCTTTTTTTGTCTTTTGTTTTAAAGTTTTGTGCTTTTACAAAGACTGCCCACAATGACTGAAATTTATTCATTCCTCACCTCATTTCCTTTCAGGCTTAGCTCGAGTGTTGCTTCTTACTGGATGTTATTTTTTATGACTGTTTCAACAATCTGGCTAGCAGCTGTTGTGAGGGTGAAAGACCAACAGAAGCCCAACAACAAGCACGCTACTAGCACGCTGCAAAACCACAGGTTCTTTTGTTCTGCTTAACTAAGGAAAGCAATGTTAAGAGGTTGACAGGATTACTTTAATTCAGCATACAAATATCATTCACTTAGTTCAGGGAAAAGACCAGCACCCTGAACTTCAGAGCAAAATACAAACAATTTACAAACATCAACAGACAGACCAAATACACATTCGTAGTTACCAACATCTAGGTTCAGCCCCAGAAATACCTTGTCTGATTCAAATCCCAATACATAGTTACCAGAGTTTAACAAAGTCCCAGCATCGGGGTTTACAAGGTGGAGGGCTTCTTAGCTACAGCTCCTTGGGAGTCTCCAAACACCACCAAGAATAAGAGCCCCTGCGCAAATGGCTCTGTCTTCTCTCCTTATAGGGTTTCAGATGTCATCAAATGTCATCTAAATGACCAGAACTTAGGCTGCTATGATTGGCTCTTGAGTTAGCACCACCCCTTGGTACCCTGGGAGCTTCACACTGACATAGGCTTAGCACCTAATAGGGGTTTGGGCCTGGGGTTCAGCAAGTAGTCATACTCAAGACCTGCATGGCTCTAGAGTTAGCACCTCCCCTTATTTAGCCCCACCTTGGGCCCCACCTTACTTACCAATCCACACCCACATAGGTTTAATACCTAATAGAGATTTGGGCCTAGGGCTTAGCACCTAGTAAGACTCAATAAAATACACTGAATTACTCAAAGGAAACAAAAGCCAAACTCTTCAAGAGCACTTGGTCAAACTAAGTGTTAACAGCCCATTTTGCTTACCAACACATGACCATAGTTAGTCCTGCACCAAATTACTTTGTATTTACTTCATATACAATTTATGTTGAATTATCTGCATGTACAACTCATTGGAATATAAGCTCCTTGAGGGCAAAGACAGTCTCATTTCTTTCATCTTCAGCAATTAGCACACCACCTGTCATGTAGCAGACATCTAATAACTGGAAGGCAAGCTTAATAGTAGCAAACACATTAAAAATGGTTATTGAATGAATGAATGAATAACTAAATGCTCCCTATGGCATAGGACTCCTTGTTTGGCCTGGCTACCTCACTAGTTTGCTATCCTGCTATTATGTTATCTTGCACAAGGCTTGTTAAATTTACAAATGAAAGATTAACATTACAGTGGCTGAGTTAATAGCATTGCTAAAGAAAATAGAATCTGGCCATTTCTGTGTCAAGAGAATACCTTGTCAGCCTTTCTAGGAATAGGAAGGGAAATAGAAATCTTAGGATGATTTGCAACTTGATTTGCCCATCCTTGCTGGCTATTTTAACACTTCCGTTTTGGAAATCGGAAAGCTTGTCACATTACCAGCTCACCAAGAAGTAGGTTGAAACATAGCATAAGCTTCTCATCAATATCTGCTTGGCTATTGGTTCAGGTTTTGCTTAACCTTACAATTCAGAATCTTTTGATAATCTAAGGCACATTAAACAAGAGTGATATGTTTTCCTTTCTATATGTTTTCCTTTAAAATAACTTTTGGCATTTATGGAGTTAATAGGTATATATGTATATATAGATATGTATTTATATATACACATATATGTATATATATGCATATAAGTCAACTAGTTATTTAATATAAAAAGCTCTTTTTCATATCCCCTTAGTGTGTATAGGGACTCCACATAACCCTCTCTCCCCCCTAAAAAAATTCACATAGTGCCAAAATCTACATTTTCATTTGGTGAACTAGTTAAATCTATTCATAATCTGGAGTCTGAATCAAATTTCAGAGCCGACTAGACTGCCTTGGCTCCTGGTTTTTGTTGCTTGACCTGTCTCTGACTGAATTTAGCTATGATGTTACATCGTGAGCTCTTAGAAAAAGGCTAATAATGACAGCCTGTTTTCTTTTACCTTGGAAGGGTACGTGTGCAGGATCCAGTATTTCCATGTAGTGGTCCACTTGGAGCCACACTGGAGCATTTTTGGAAAGGAACTCCTCGTTTCTTTAACCATTCCCACCCCCAAATGCTCTCTCTAATGGCTCTAACACTACATAAAACTCAGGGACTCTGCAGTGAGCAGACTTCAGACAGTGCTGTCAGAAAGCGAGTGAGGAGGTATTTGAGGACCTAGTGAATGGGTCGTAAAAACATATGAGATTTTTCTGTTTGTTTTATGCTGAGAAATCCCCATGGAGGTTAAGCGAAGATAGACTGATCAGTTGAAGGTCAAGAGGGACCCACATATCTAGCTCGAGGGTAATCCTCTGTTCATAGGATTATATTAGGGGGTAGGGTGGAAGGCAGAAGGCATAGAAGCAGTAAGAAAGAACAAAGAGTTTTATAGACATGTAATGTCTTTAAAAGTTATAAAACTATAATGAATTAAGAGATGCTATTGTGTCAACTGTGAAAAACTTTTAAGTTCAAAATAGAAAATATATTTAGGTTTTTCATTTGACTACCTACATAAAAGTGTGATATTATTGTCACCTTAGCATAAAAACTGCTGATGGCCTTTGAAAAAAATATTAAGATGAAAATTCTGGCAAAGATGGAGACTAGAAAAGCTTCATCAAAGCCAAGGTTCCTTGAGTGACACTATAGTAATAACAAAGAAAGAAGAAAAAAAAAGATTGTGAAAAAAGAATGAGCAAGACTGAAGAGGACTCCATTAGGAGACCACTAGAGGTCTGTAAATATCTCAGTTAAGAGGCAGGGGAAATAGGACCAAACCACTGGCTAGTAATGGGCAGGGTCTGATTATAGCTCTTCATCCTAGCTCTTGGGCCAGGACTTAGAAAGAAAGGGAAGTGGGATTGGACTTAGATACCTACATCCAGAATTACAGCTTCATCTATCTGGACTTCAGTGGAAAAGGATCCTCCAACCCTTCCAGTGTTTTCCAAGTTCATCAAAAGATATAAAGTATCTAAACAATAGAAGCAAACCCTGACTTTAGCATAAAGTCCCATGGAGGGGACTAAGGCTGAAGAAATGAAGGAAGGAAGAAAATTGCTAATATACATACAAATATATACATATATATGTATACATATGCATATACATATTAAGAGAATCTCAAGAAAGATGGCGGCATGAAAACAGCGTCTTACCGAAGCTCTCTCACAAGTTCTGTCAGATTCCTATAAAAAAGTGAATTTGAGTAGATATGAGAGAGTTAGAAACCACAAGAAGCCTGAGTGGGGCAAATTTCCCAGCCAGGAGAGTCTGAAAGGCTGAAGGAATGAATCTGTGGGCTAGGAGAGCGCTCAGAGTGCAGACCTGTTCCAGACGGGACCAAAGCGGAAGTGGCTGGCCAGGAAACACACGTGGGAGACAGGCTAGGAGAAAGCCAGGTGCCTGAAACCAGCGGAGATCCCCAGGCCTCCCAACACAGGACTGCATTCTATGGAAGCAACGAGAGGCAGCACAATGCCATCGACCATGAGATACCAGCTCCTGAGGCTTGCAGCCCAAAGGTATGAAACACTTCTTGAACTTCCAGGAGACATAATGGCCAGGTAAACAGCTCTAATCCCT
>JAQQSZ010019756.1:0-10295 GCA_028646595.1 Phalanger gymnotis
AGTTTTTGCTGCGGTGGGGCCTAAATAAATTTCTTGTTGTTTTCTCCTTAGAGAATCTCTCATACCTTGCGATTTCGGACCATTCAAACATATACATGATTATATTTGACATCATAAATTCGGCCTTCCTACTACACCCTCACTGACCCATCAGTTACAAGGACCCTTGGAATATTTGCTAGGCTTTTATCTCCCTGGATTCTCCCCATCACATGCATTTCAAGCTTCACCTCCTGAGGGGCCACAACAATTTCCTGAGAATGCAGTGGGTACAGATCTGAGCATGGGACACCAGAGACTCCAAGGCATAAATTTGACTTGTTTGCATCAGAGATACCTGGTCCATAGCATCTTGAGGGATCTGTAAACTTTCTAGAGCTCAGAGAGACTTAGAGAACTAGTCCAGGAGCTGGAGGACCTGGGTTCAAATCCTGCCTGTCTCTTTTTTACCTCTGAGACCCTGGCTAAGGGCTTCCTCATGTGGATAATGGAATCACAAATCTCAAAAACAGTCCCACCACAAAAGTATTTAGACGAACTAAGGTTACCATGGAATTCGAGGCCTGGGAGGGATGCAGGGGGCCTTTGTGGCCCAGCCAGGAGAGCTCCTTAGAAGGTACTTCAGGAATGGGCATCTGGTCTCTGCCTGAGGACCTCCCAAGAGGAGGAGGAGCCTCTTTCTTGTGGGGCTTCCTGAATATCAAGCCTGGATCGAGCTTTGCTAATTTCTTCTCATTTCTTCTCCATTAGGTCCTCCCAATAGGGTCTCTTTATATCAGCCCTTTAAATACTTGGGGGCTGCTCTCATCCTCCCTGAGTCTTCTCCAGACTAAACCTGTCCAGCTTCTCCAAATGACCCTCATATGGTGTGGGCTCAAGGCTCGTGACCATCTTCAATGTCCTCCTCTGGTCATGCTCCAGCTTATCCATGTCCTCCTTGACCCTTGGGGCCAAGAATTGAACACTGCAGTCTGGATATAGTCTGAACAGCAGGGCTATCACCTGTTCCTACTGCTTTTCCTCACACCACCAGAAGTCACATTCAATCAGTGAGTCAGTCAACAAACATTTGATTAAGCACATGTAAAGAAAGGCAAAAGTTGATCCTTGCCCTCAAGGAGCTGAGGATTCAATGCTGACTCATGGAGTCTGAAGACCACCACAATTCTGAGACCTTTTTCAGACCACTGTGCCCAGCTGTGCCTCAGCCAATGTAGACTTGGGAAGGGGATTTTTGACTGTACTGAATATCAGCTGATTGGATTCAGCCCAATGCTCATGTGTGTCAAGTCTGCTAGAGTTTTGAGTCTGTTGTCCGGTATGTTTGCTATTGCTCCCAGCTTGGTCACCTCATCTGAAAACCCTGCAAACCTTGCTTTTATCCACTAGGTTTTATCCAATATCACTTTTAACATAAAATGGTAGACAGCACAAAACCTTGCCCAGATCCCAGGGGCACCCCTGGGAACCTCCTCCCAGGTCGATGTTGGACCAGTGACAATAATGACTTTGTTGTTCTTATTTAATTAATCATTACCCCAATCTGTCTATATTCCCATGCCCCAGCACAGCAGGTGTAAGGCAATTTCCAAACAGCAATGCTCTTGTAGACATGTTGTGTGCACACACATCCCCCTCTTTGCCTGATATCTATCTTGTGGTTAATAGAAATTAACTCCTCTCCTCAAATTAGTCAGGATGGCAGAATGTAGCCCCACTACTGGCCCAGGGGTATGTGACACTTTTCCCTCAGAGTCCCTGCCCGATGCCTCATTGCTATGTGGAGGAAATGGTCAGGCCAGCCATGGATACCCTGGTGCACTCTGTCATGTTGAGAAGCCTTAGTCAACAGCTCTAGTGAGAGACAATCCCGGGAATCACAGAACCCAGGACAAATTCCATTTGTGTGTGGGGGCAAGGGGCATGGATGTGAGAAACAGGTGTCGCTGCACCAGGGGAAAGGGTAGTCTGTCTACCAGGGAGTCTAGCCTGTACCTCTGTGAGCACTGAGGAAGGAGAGTAGGCCTCGGAAAGGGGCACCACAATGATCAGAAGGGGCCATTCCAGAGGGGCACCACAGTGATCAGAGGGTGCCAGCCCATGGGTGGTTGCACCCTGTGGATAGGGACCTCAAGATGGGGCACCAAGAAATGATGGTAGCTACAACAAGTAAGAAGGCCCCTATGATGATGCCCTGGGTCCAAAACTTGGTGGCCGTGTGCCAGTGAGATGGGTGCTGAGACACGTCTCAGCAGGAGGAGAAAAGTGACCCATGGAACAAAGGAAGCACAAAGGCCTCTCTCTCCCTGAGCAGCTGAGCAAGGAGGATCTGCTGCTCTGCTGCTCTGGCCATGGAGGGAGAGGTCTATGCGCGATTGTTCTGTCTGGGTGGCCCAGGCACCTATAGGTGGGTGAGGGCTTGAGGCTTGGCAGCAGGACCTGAAGTCCCCAAAGGTAAAAGTAAACCCCCTGCTTCACTTCCCATGGAAATGTCAGGGCTGGATTCTCGCCCTCTGCAGGAAGTTCCCAGGGTGAGTCTCTCCCCTTGTGATCTCTCCAGACTGGCCTCGAAGCAGGTGGGTGGGGAGAGGGAGAGGAGGTGGGGGGGAAGGACTCACCACTGAGGGGATGGGGGATGGTGTACTGCTTCTTCTTAGTGTTTCGGAGGGGCAGAGGGCTCGGTTTCTTCCTGGGGCTTTCACCTCGTTGGGCTTTCCTCTGCTGGGCCATACTTTCAAGTTTTCTCAGCCGTTCTTGTGAACGAGAGATGAACTGAGGTTTGTGGACCTCCAGAGCTTCCTGAGGGAGAAAGAGAGAATATTTTATTGTTGTGGGAAAAGGCCCAGAGAGGCCAGACATCTGTGTAACTCAGCCTAGGGAGGGGGATGTCCAGAGAGGCCTCCTCCTAGCTTTACCATGGGTGGAGAATGCAGGCCGGGCTGTCCGGGGTGGGGCAGTAGCTCTCCCTGTGGCCTTGGGGTCTAACGGGGACTCTCATCTGCACTAGCAAAGAGAACACCAATTCCCACCCGTTAATTTCAAGCACATTTATCATAGACCATGGACAAGCCTGGGTGGTCCTCAATTCTATGACACAGAGAGGTGGGTGGGGAAGGAAAGAAGGCATTCCCCATCCTCTAGGGCTGTAGAGGGTGGAAGAGGCCTAAGTAAATGTGCTGATTAAAGGCAAAGAAGCAGCTTTGGAGCCGTAGGAGATGTACAGTCATGATACATGTGGAGGGCAGAATGACCTCATTTCTTCAAGGGAAGGCCCATTCACTACTCAACCAGGCAAGAAGTGGGAGATATGGCCCAGCTGTAGAGAGTTCGATTCAGAGCCAGAGAAGCCTGGATTCAAATCCAGCATCTCCATTTACTACTTCTGTGATTCAGAACAAGCTGTTTGCCCTCTTTGGGTCTATTGTTCCTCATCTTTGAAAAACTGGGGGGAGGAGTTGAAAGGAACCCATTGACAGTTGGCAGCTCCATCATTGGTGTCAGAGGTCAGAAAGCTGAACAGGAAACCACAGTGATCATTGGGTCTGAAGCACTCAAGGACCCAGAGGAGGGCATGATTTACCCCAGGCAACCAGAAAATGGCAGAACTGGGCATCAGACCAGGTCCTCAACCTCCCAATCAAAGGCCTCTGTTGGAGGTTGCCCTGGGTGTAGCCCTGTCCAACAGGTTACTGAGCAAAATGAATGGAATGGCAGGTTTCAGGTCCAGAAGGCTCCTCATGAACACATCCGAGGAGGACCGAGGGGAGGAGCCCGGGAAGCACTCAGGTCCCCAGGGACTTCCCAGGAAACCTCTCTCCTCCCAGAGAAAGGGACAC
This sequence comes from Phalanger gymnotis, assembly GCA_028646595.1. Classification (NCBI taxonomy): domain Eukaryota; kingdom Metazoa; phylum Chordata; class Mammalia; order Diprotodontia; family Phalangeridae; genus Phalanger; species Phalanger gymnotis. The sequence goes on from JAQQSZ010019756.1 coordinate 3,837, forward strand.
TGTGGCCTTTACCCTCAGGGTCAGGGAATGGGCAGGGAAGACATCGATCTCTGGCTCCAGGCACGAATCCTGCTCCGGGGGTGGCTCTGGCTTCTCAGGGCTCATGGACTCTGAAGGGGTTGCTGGGGACTCTGGGGCCATCCCTCTCTCTTTGCTGGGCTTCTGGCACTCCTTCAGCTTCACGACCAGGTCACAGCATCTATAATTCCCTAAAAGAGAAAGGCACAAATCCTTTAGGGCCCCTTGGGAGGTGCTGTTGAGTCCTGAGTTCCATTAGACACAGCCTGCAGTTCACGAATGGGTCTTGTCAAGCAGAAGGATCTTGTCTAAGCACAGCCCTTCTCCACTGCCTGACTCCCAGGGAGCACCCGCACATGGAGCTCCACTCCAGGGTGTGCCAGTAAGACCTTCCTGGTATCTACCTCAATTTGTGCTCTAAAAATGGCTTCTGCTGTCTCTGAAAACCACACAGTTCTGTGATTCGCTCTCAAATCATCCTTTGTAATTATTCCAGTTCAGTTGAGGGGACAGCATATGTATGAATCTCTCTTCGGTTTGCTGCTCTGATGACAGGAGCCAGAGAAGGGGAATTGCATTACTCCTCCCTCCCCTTGGCTTGTCCCAAGATTGTCACTGACTCTTCGTGGTTAATTGGAATGGTCTTCTTCTGCAGTTTTGTTAATGACCTCTTTAAGGTCTGGCCTGGCATCGCTTTAGGAAAAAGTCCAAGAAATCAGAGCATCGGTACAAACGATGCCCTGTGATTGGGCTGAGCCCAATCTCTGCCCAAAGGGGGAGGAGGGGGACAAGCGAATCAATCACCACCAAGGATTTATTAGACCCTGATGAGGGGCTCTCAGCAACAGGCACATGGTGGAGAAAAGAATGGCTTTGAAGTCAGAAGAGCTGGCTTCAGGGTCTGCCTGTGGCACATGCTGGCAGGTGGCTTAACCTCTTAGTGACCAGGCAGCTTTGACTGTGACAGAGAGGGCCCTCACCTGTCCTGGGGGAGAGGGCTTCCTTATCAGGAGCATCTTGACTGACAACACAGATGTAGTCCCGAAAACCCACTCCCCAGACTAGAGACCCAATGAGAGGCAGTACAGCAAAATGCAGAGACTTTCCTTGGACTGGAAAGGTCTGGTTGGGGCTTGTTGTCTAGGGGAGAAACTGAGGCCCAAGATAACAGGCAGTAAGTAGCTGAGTTGGGATTTGAACCCAGACCCTCTCACTCCCAATGCCTTGATCTCTCCACAGAATAATGCCACAGACACATATGGGCTCTGGGAATCCAGCAAGTCACATTAGCTCTGAGAATCTGGGTCACAGATAAGCTGTAAACTGGCTGCAGTGCTGAGAGTTTTTGTACTGGGAGGTCCCTATGTCAGTGAAATTGCCAAAGGTCCCATTAAAGGCAAAGAGCCCAAGGCTCTGGGAGATTGAAGTCCACACAAAACCAGGGCCCTGCCCCAGGGAGTCTCCCATGGAAGTGTGGGTGACAGCACCGGCTCCTGGGACATCTCCTCTGGTGCCAGACTTCCTTGCCTTTCCATTCCCCAGGAAGGCAGCATGAGACAAGGATGTGAAGCATGTAGAAGGGAACCGGAGTTCTCCTATGACCTAGCCCTGCTCATCTGGAATGGGCAGCCCTCCACATTTGCCTGTCAATGCGTGGGTTGTGCTATACTGGCTGGCTAGCCATGATTGCTAGGGGTCTCATCTCATCTCATTTCTGTCTTGCCTCCTTTTCTATCTCCAGTGCTTAGTACAGTGCCTGGCACATGGTAGGTGCTTAGTAAATGTTTACCGATTGATTGTACAGAGAAGGACTGCAGCTCTGGAGGCGCGTTGTGTATGGAGCAGGTCCGAGCTCTGAAAAGCTTTGCTCACGAGCCGGTGGAAGATGGAATGAGGCTCAAGCAATGAGCGTCCTCCATTTTTATTGCCCTCAACTGCTCCTCGACTTGCCTTCCAAAAGGAAGCCGTGAGCTTGAATCACAATGGGGGTTTGGAGGCGAGGGAGAGCTCTCCAGTTTCTAGCTCAGCACCAACCCAGAACACAGACCCTTGCCGTGGAACTCCCATCTATGGCCTTCACCTGACGGAGATCTGGGATTTCATGGTGAAATCATGTTGTTGTGTTGGAGACAAGTCAGTCAATGATCTTTGAGAGTAGCTATGGCCAAAAACCTCTAGGGGCCCTTTGGCGAGCTTCTCAGAGCACAGCTGAGCTCATGCCGTTTCTGGGCCTATGCACAAAGTTTTTCCACCTCTCTAGGACCTGCTAGAGCTGGAGCTCCTCTGGAATGGTCTTGGAAGTTCTACACCACAAGGAGGCATGAGGGATTGAGAGAGAATGAGAGAGAAAAAGCAAAAGGGAGAGAAGGAGGGAGAGAGGTAGGGAAGAGGGAAAAAGGAGAAGAGGAAGAGGGAGATGGAGAGGACTAGGGAAAGAATGAAAGAGGAGGGTGAGGGAGAAAGGAAGAGGGAGAGAAAGAAAAAGAGGAAGAGAAAAGAAGAGAGGGAGAGGGGAGGGCGAGGGAGACAGGAAGAGAGGGAGAGGATGAGAAAGAAAAAGGGAGAGGGAGAGAAAAGAAGAGAAAGAAAGAGAGGAAGAAGGAGAGGGAGATAGAGAAGAGAGTGAGAGGGAAGGAGCAAGTGAGAGGGAGGAGTAGGGCAAGGGAGAAAGAGAGAGACAGAGACAGAGAATGTAATATGTCATTTAAATGCTGTTTTAAGTCTCCATGAAGCTTTGTGGCCCCTGGTCACTCACTCTAGGTGACCTTCTGCAGGACAGGAGGCCTTTCCCTGTCCCCCAGCTGTAGGACCTTCCCTCTGAGGTTACTTTCCATCTGTTCTGAACCTGTACTATTTGTATATAACTGCTTGCAAGTTGTTCCCCGCCCCTCCCCACTAGCTGGGGAGCTCCCTGAGGGCAGGGACTGAGTGGGTGCCTCTCCTGGTATCCCCAGAGCTTAGCACAGTGCTTGGCACATAGTAAACACTTAACAAATGCTTGGTAGCTGACTGACTGCAGGCCCTTCTTGAGCGCATCCCTGGTCCCCAGACCTTTGGGACTTGGCGCGTGGGGGACCACACCATTCCTACTGCCTCCCAAGCCTCAGTGAAGTGGACTTGGCTTCCCTGTTCTGCATAACCTTGTTCTGCTCAGAGGGAGCCTTTTCCCAGGTTAGCCCAGTGACACCCAAGCTAGGCAGAGCATCAGGCCCTCAGTGGGGCAGGAGTTCTGGTTTACCTCTTAATACACGTTATCGACAGGAGCGTTCTAGTGCCTACCTTGGCTGCTTACCTTGGGGAAAATGGCTTTTTATTGGCACCTCCATCTCTTCTCTCGCAGAGTGAGGCAAAGCTTTTAGGGGACAGAGACACTCAGGTAAGGGGGCTTGGGATTTCAGTAAGGGCTGAGGCTGACCCTCTTGAGATTCCAAAGGCTCGCTAGATTGATAATCATCGTTTGGAGGGCCGGGAACGTCAGGAGCGAACTCGGTTATGGGGGACGGTCCCACTGGGGACACAGACAAAGCCACACACTGCTGTCCTTGCTGCCTCATGGTGCTTCCGGAAAATGCTTTTGTGTCTACCAAAAATAAAATGAAAGTCACGCTAAAAAAAAACCTGAAGGAAACCCTCATTTTATGCATTGAATTCTAACAGCTCTACTCGATGCCCCAGAGCTAGGCACCAGGTACCCATCGGGCAGCTCTCTGGCCCCCACCCATTTCCCTCATATGTTGTCTGTACAGCTACAGGGACTTCCTCTGAAATTCTAATAGGGCAGACGGGAGGGTAACAATGCTCCACTGAGGTGATGGAAGTGAAGCTTTCAGGGTCTTGGCTATTTCTTGGCTGGAAAGATGGAGTTTAAACACAAACTCTGAAAAGGAGGAGGTGTCTGGGGAGGGTTGGGGGAGGGGCTGTTCTCTGCCGCTTTACACCTGGGTAAGGACACAGAGAGCTATAAGATGGTAAATGATTTCCTGGCAGATTGGGTTTAAATCTTGTCAAATGCTTGGGGAAAATAGCTAGCAAAACTCATTTTTTGAAAATATTCTGAACATGAGAAGTCCACAAAACCCCCCATGTCCACTGTACCATACGTCAGAGAGAGCGGTATTCCACAGAAAGCTCCCAAGAACCAGGAAACATCTGGGTTTGAATCCTGTCACCAACCCCTAACTTTCCTGTGGAAAATCACAGGAAATTTGCTAGCCTTTCCGAGTCTCAGTTTCCTTATCCATAAAATGGGATAATTATAGCTGGTATGTATTTAGCTCCCTTGAAAGTCTGTCAAGTCCATTGATGTGTTTGGACTGGTGACTTCTGACTTGTGGAGCCTTGGGCCACCCATCTCTCCTGGATTCGATGGCCGCTCAAAGGTTCTATGCTCAGGTCTCATTGGATGAGAAAGAAGAGAGGCTTAGGAGGCTCCGGTAATTCCCCCAAAGTGACCCGGGGTGTTACAGGCTGTGTTTGAGTCTGAGGTTCTCCAGTTTCCAAATCCTTGATCCCTTGATCATAACACCTGCCTTGTTCACCCCCAGGGCTGTAGTAAGGCTCAGGCTCAGCCGATGAAGTGGGCTAAAGGGCTTTGGAAACCTTAGAGTACCACAACCATGTCAGCTAGCTATGAGTAAACCTTAATGGCCTACACAAAGTCCAGCTATTACTGTTTATTGTATCTGGATAAGACCCATCATTTTATTAGTATGAGGTATTCCCAGGTGAGGAAAGTCCCTCTATCAACGCAAAGCAGCCCCTTTTCTGCAACGCAGTCTTAGAGATTTGTCTGGGATACCCAGATGGTAAGAGACTTACCCAGAGTCATGCCGATAGTGTGTGTCAGAGGTAGGATTCGAACCCAGGCCTTCTTTACTCTGGGGCTGGCTGCTTAACCACTATGCTACACTGCTTCTCTAGTAGTATCTCCTTTCATTATCAGCAGTTCATTCATATTTGTTTGTAAGACCTTCGAAGTAGCATGAATGGGTCCCTCCTGGGCAGTTGAATGGTCCTGAGAACTTTGCAGCTGCATCTGGTCCTTCTGCTCCTCTCATTGTAACACTTCAGTGAGTAGAAGGACCAGATCTGCTCGGTTCAACCCAAAGTATCTGCTCCCTGGTCTATCTAGCAGGACTCGAACCCAGATCTTGACTTCGCCACCAGCCCTCTACCCACAGGCCACAGCTGCCTGTCTTAACGTCAATGCATGAAGTATACTGACAATTCTTTGGCATGAAGTAACTCATAAAGAACTAGCCATGGAGTCATGAAGGCATAGGCTAGACACACACTGGGCATGTGACCCTCCCAGTGTGTACCCTGGCAATTCTCTCAGTTGCAGGGAAGGTGCCAACCAGCACTAATAGAGTTCCCTCACCTGGGAGTTTCCTATGACAAGGAAAACACAGGTTCTCCCCCCTCTCATGGGTCATGCATCTCATAGGCTCATAGCTGTAGGGTTGACAGGGGCTTTGGTATGGCTAATTCCTTCATTTTATGGAAGAGGAAACTGAGGCACAGAGGTTGTGCCTGGGGTTATCTAGGCCTTTCAGTCCTTTTCTTTTTAACACGAACTTTCTATCAAAATACATTTCAGTGCCAACTCTCTAGAACCCTAAGGATGTGGGCTGCTACAAATATTGAGTTTGAGTTAATCTTCTTAAGTGCCAACCTTTATTTTAAAAACATAAACCATTTGATGAAAGTAATGACAGTAAGTTTGGCCCAAGCCATGGAGCTGGATAAGGCACAGCCGTAACAATGTAAATAGGTCCCAAACAGCGTGATCTCCTTCCTTTCTTTGCTGTGGAGGGGGAGAACTATGGGTGTGGATCACATATATATATATACTGGCAGGCTTGATTGGTTAGTTTTGCTTAGCTGTTTTTCTTTTTTTTCTCTTTTTTCTTTCTTGTTTTAGGGAACAATTGTCAGGAAGAGGGAGGATATCAATATTTTTTTAAATCTTAAAAGCCAAACAAAACATACTTATAACCCATGGAGACAGAAGTCTTCCCAAACTGTCCCACCTCCTTCCTATCCCCCCCCAGCTCCGCCTGCTTAGCGGGGGAGAAGTCCATGTAGGGAAGCTTAGAAAGTCACCAGGAGAGGGTAGAGGGAGAAGAGTCCGGGCAGATCTTTGTGCTAAAGCTTATGCCCTTTGCCCCCCTGGCAGGTCCCTCAGACAGTCCACTTACAATTCGAGTAGCGCTAGATCTCTGCTTTCCAAGCCCATGGAAGAGCAGAACCAGCTCAAAGGCAGAGAAGGGCAGGGAGCTACAGCTACATACTAAAAGTTGTGACAAGTGGCTGTCAAAAAGGCTAGAGAAGACATGACTCTGGGCAGGAGAGAGGGACAGTTCAGGAACTAGCTTCAGGGATTCTAAAGGCTATTCCTCATCAGGATAGCTGGAAAAATCTTGCTGGTGATTTGAACTG
>JAQQSZ010019757.1:0-10295 GCA_028646595.1 Phalanger gymnotis
CTTCTTTCTTTCTTTCTTTCTTTCTTTCTTTCTTTCTTTCTTTCTTTCTTTCTTTCCTTCCTTCCTTCCTTCCTTCCTTCCTTCCTTCCTTCCTTCCTTCCTTCCTTCCTTTCTTTCTTCCTTCCTTCCTTTTTCTGTTTCACTGTTTCACTGTTCTTCTTCCTCCCCTTTCCTCTGTCTTTCTTCCTTTTTCATTTCTCTCATTCTTTCTCTCTTTTTTTCTTCCATAAAATTGGTATTCATTATGTGGTATGGTGGTCAGAGCACTTAGAGTCAGAAAGCCTGTGTCTGAATCCTCGCGCTTGTCCTTTGCCACCCATGTGACCTTGTACAAGTCACATAACTTCCCTGGCCAGCTTTCCTTATCTACAAAAGGAGGAGGTTGCACTAGCTGCCTTCTAAGGTCTTTTTTCAGCTCTAAAATCTTCGCCCTCTTACCAAAGCTTAGCGTTTTCATTTCTAGTCCTCTAGTGTGTCCTTGTAAGATGTGAAGGCTCTTGGACTGACCTGGGGACTCATTCTGAGGCTTTAACTGCTTTGGGTTCCTGGAGTGTTTGCCTAGTGGGATGAGACCAGAGATTTTTTTCCCCCCACAGTATCATAGAGCTGAACAGGACCTTAGTGATTCATTAGTGCAACTTTCTCATTTTGTAGATTAAAAAATGCAGCTCCAGGAAGTTAACTGACTTGCCCAAAGTCACACATTGGTAACTTCCAGAGACAGGACTTGAACCCCAGGCTCTCTGACTCCAGAGCCGATGCCCTTTCCATCATAGCACATTTTCTTGAGAACTGAAGGCTTTTATTGATGGTCAAGCAGCCACAACTACTAATAGCCATTCATTGATGCAATCACTTATTTCCCCCCTAAAATTTCATGTGTGCATGTGCATGTTGCTGTTTGTGTGTGCACGTAAGTATGCTTGTGCATGTGCATGTGTGTGTATAGTTTGAGGAAAATGTAATCATAGAGTCCTGAAGCTGTTGCCCCAATCATGCTGTAATAACCACTTGATATCACAATACTTAAGAGCTTTTGTGAAAATCTTTCTCCTTTTTGTCTCTCCTACCCCATGGCCCCTCCCCCTTCCCCTTCTTCTTCTTCTTCTTCTTTTTTTTTTTTCCAAAACCTAAAAGAACTTTCTGCCAAGAGTAAACAGACTTTATCCCTAGAGGGGTGGGCTTGGTTAGGTATCCAAGTATTCAAAGCTGAGGTAGGTTTAAAACTTGGCCAATATCTCCTGCCCCTCCTTGCTTCTAGTCATGAATTAGGAGAGTTCAGCCTCTCCCTCTTCTTTCTATTGCCTGTCCCCTAGCCCAGCTCCTACCATCTCCTTGGACTAATGCCCAGTCAGAATCTTCCTGCAAATGGCCCCAGCAGATGCTGTGCTTGGAAGGTGGATATTGCTTTGGGTTTTCCATGCTTAGCCCTGGAAGATACAGTAACACTTTATGCTGATGATGTGTTCAGAGCTGCAGTCTCCATTATGTGTGTAATGAGAGTATGGCACATGTTTTCTCAGGCTGCTTTGCTGCCTGACATTGGGAAGGGTGTTCCATTTAGATGATAATAATTACAGAGGGGGTGGGAAGATGTTAGGGTACTTGGGATAGATCCAGGTCATGATTCTCTTTTCTTAGGAAAAAAAAAGAGAGAAAAAGAGAGAGGGAGAGAGAGAAGATACTGAATTTGCAGCCAAATTCCCGCCCTGTGAAATCACTTTGGAAGCTGGATTTGGCAGACCCATTCAGCTGAGCCCAGAGGGCTTTGTTTGTCAGTCTAGGTTTCCAATGCCCTGGTTTAGCATTAAAGGACATACCATGATTGGTTGGGTTGAAGGGATGAGAAAGGTTGGCTAGGAAGCTGGCTCTGTGCCTTGCCCTGGAAGGCCAGGACTCAGCAAGCTGGTAGCTGAAAGGTGCTAACCTTCTAGGCCATGGTGTCTCTGCCTTTCATGACTTTGCCACTTAGGACTTCTATTAACAATTTAGCGGATTAGAATGGTGGTAAGTTCTTAAAATGCTATATTATTTCTACTTTGGCCATCTTGAAAACAAATACTGGAACTGGAATAAATATGAAGGGTCAAATATCATTAACTCTTCTAGGCAAGATGAAATTACCAACACCACCAGATAGATGAGAATCTTTCCTCCTCTTTAAGAATGGAAGGAGCTTTCATAGCCTGCTTTTATTATTCAAGGGCCTAGAGTTTAAACTCCTTTCAATGACAGTTCTATAAGCCAAACCCAAATCACTGCAATTGCCACATAAATCCATTCTCTCTGGTTCCATCTTCAGTGAAGAATAGACCTTTCTCTTTCTTTCTTACATGGGTCTTTGCTTAGTTGAAATTAACCAGTATCCTATCCAGGTCTGGTCTATGCCTCTGTGATATCTGATATTGGCCTGGTTTAAGTGTCTGTCACCTTGAGAAGAGTAGGAGATCAGACATGCATGGAGGATATCTGCCTCCAGGTATTCCTAACATCTGTATTTCCTAGGGGAATAGGGGAGAAAGGGGAAATAGTGGGATAGCTTTATCTACCCCTGGCAGTGAGTCTTGTCTCTAATATGTGAACCACATAAATTCTGTCAGATCCTAGGATGCAGTCCAGGTTGGAGTCCATGATCTATGCGCCGAGGAAACCAGCTGTGCCAGGGCTGGCTTTTTATGCCAGACAATTAGAAAGAAAGTGAGATGAATTTGAGGTTAGAGCTTGACGTCAAAATTCTGCTGTTTTTGTCTACATGGACCTTGTGGGCTCAAAAAAGGCAAGAGCAGAAAGAATGCTGGGTTTGGAACCCCAGGATCTGGAGTTGCGTCCTAATGCTTCATTTATATCCTGTGTGATCCTGAACAAATCACTCACCTCTCGGGGACCCAATTTCCTCATTGGTAAAATGAGGGTGTTCAACTAGATGACCTCTGCTGATGCTCCTTTTTATCTCTAAATATAAGATCCTGTTATTTCTGTTCTATCTAGTGTTATCTTTTCTCTGTAGACCAAGTCTGAGGGATCCCGATCATAGATGCTTGAAAAGGGATAGGGGATGGAGAATACGCATTTCTACAGCACCACCTATGTACTAGGCACTGTGCTAAGTGATTTACAAATATTAACTCACTTGATCCTCTTAGGAGGTAGATGCCTCTTTTTCTGGTTGAGGAAACTGAGGCACATAGCAATTTAACGACTTGTCCAGAGTCACACAGCTAGTTTCCAAGGAGGATTTGAACTCAGGTCTTCCTGACTCTAGACCCAGTACTCTATCCACTGAGCCACCTAGCCGCCCCTACCAGAAGGAACCTTAGATGTCATCACATCCAACTTCTTCGTGTTATAGTTGAGGAAAGCTGAGATAGGTATTAAGTATCAGAGCTGGTGTTTGAACCAGAGCCCTCTGGTTCCATATTGATGCTCCTTCTGCACTCTCTCCTCATAGATTTAGAGGTGGCAGGAACTTTAGAGACCATTAAATAAAGCTGCTCCATTTCACAGATGAGGACCCTGACACACATAGAGGTTAAATGACTTGCCCAAAGTCATACAACTAATTCCTGTCTGAGGCTGAATTTGAATCCACATCCTCCTGATTCCACGGTCCTGTTTATGGTGTGATGCTGTCACCTCTAGCTCTTTTGGGATCTATGTCCATTCTCAAGACCAAAGAGAAAAGAGAAAGCCCAGAGCAGAGAAAAGCACAGAACACTATAAAGCATCCACCCCTTAGAAAGCCTGTTGGAATAGATCCTCTTCTTTGTCTCTTCAGTGGGGCATGAAATAACATGCTTTGCTGATGCTAGATCCTGGAATTGTTGGGAAAGGCACAGGCACAAACCTGGGGGAAGCCTGACAGCATTCATTGTCTGAAAAGTATGCCTTTTCCACTCCCCTTGCCCAAAAGAGAAAAAAAGGCACAGAGAGAATGGAGTCCTTAGTTTCACAATCTCATGCAAATCCTTGTGCTGCCCAGACTTGCTTGAAAGGCCTGGAAGGGTCAGAGGCCTTTTGAAAGAGTGGCCTTCTGCTCCCAAGAGAAAATGTTTCCCCAAACTCTTGCCTTGTTTGGAGTCCATAGAGATGCCTGGGTTGTTCAGATAATCTGGGTCAGTGGAGAAATGAAGCTTCCCTGGTTCTCCTTCAGATAAGGAGCACACAGAGGAAAGAAAATAAGCTCTTGGGAGAGAATGCAAGCTTATTGAGGGTAGAGGATGCTTCATTTTTGTCTTTGCATCTCTGGCTCACAGCACAGTGCCTGATGCATAAGAAGCACATGATTAATACTTGCTGACTGATTAAGGAGGATCTGTTATACATGAGCAAGGCAGGGTAGTAGTATAGCTGTAAGTCCTATCAGAGGGCATGATATGGGGGCACAAAGAAGTCAGGGGCACTTCAAACACTGGAGTTGCTGGCAATTCTCTTGGCCTTGAGGAAAGTCTCTTGATCAGAATCTTATCTTTATTCTAGGAATAACTACACATTTTTTTTTTACCCTGGCAAAAAAGAGTTGGGGAGAGGAATAGGGGTCAAAGCATTGAGGTTTAGAGTTGGGCGAGATGGTTCAGGTGTGAAAGAATGCACTTAGACCTTCTTTGTATCCACTGGGAGCTTTATTACATAAAGCAGCACAGGTCTCCTAGCAAGAAAGCTAAGTGAGACCTCAATATTTGGGGGAGTTATACTTATATAGAGGTTTCAGAATGGTGATGTAGTTTTAGAGGTTTTTATGGAGGTTAAAGATTAAAGACAAGACAGGATGAGGGAAACAAAGGGAATTCTTTATGGTTTAAGGATAGGGCAAAAGGATATAGTTTAAAAATTAAAGGACCCAGGAAACACAGGATAAAGGAGACAAAAGTAATTCTTTTGGTACAGGTTCAAGATAAGGGAGGAAAGGATGTTAGGGAGCCTTCAGGTTATAGAATAAATTAGGGGCTGCACAAAGTACTAGAAAAGCAACCCTTAATATTATTTTTATACCTTACGCCACTGTTTATATCTGCATCAATAGCATTAAATGTCAGTTTCACCATGGTTGGGGGTAGTCAGTCGGCCAATTTCCTCAATCTCTGCTGACCTCCGACTCTGTTGCTTCTCCCCCACTTAAGACTGTCTTCCTTCTTACTCCAGCAGAGATGCTGGCCAGTGAAGGACCACATTGCATGAGGCATGGAAAAGTTTCTGGGCCAACATATACTCACTATCCTGGAGAAGGAAGGGTGACCCAATAGGGAGTATGGTCCCTAGACTTTGGCAAAGGGGCAAATATCTTAGTTGTCCTGCTTTAGTTACATTTCTACTTTCCTCTATGCCCAGACCCCATCCCAAAGAGAAAGATAGAGGGGGAAAACCCTCTAGAAATGAAACTGTTTAAAAAAAAGATATCCATTTTTTTGAGAGGTGGGGACATGGGCTTGGTTTTCTTCATCACATTAAGGAATAGCCAACATTTTATATTCATTCTGAGTTGAGTCAATTAAATGATTCATTATTTTTCTCAAAAGCCTAGATTCGTAATTACTCATATAACACTAGTATGCCTGTTGCCTGTCTGTTGCTATTTAACAGACTAACTTCATTTCATCCAGAAAACAAGATTCAATAATTAGATAAGAATTATTGGAGGCCTGGGATTCGAACAGAAGGGGTGTGCGTGTGTGTGTGTGTGTGTGCGCGCGCGTGTGTTTGTGGGGAGGGGAGAAGGAGGATATGTCATATGGAGAATGGATAACAGAATTACTGGTGTGGAACTCACAGTATCAGATTGTTACAGGGAATTGTAGAATGTGAAAGCCAGGACAACAGAGGTGTCCAGTCTATTTCCTTTATTTTACAGATGAGGACGCAAGGGCCTAGACAGATGAAATGATTAGCACGGTGCAATAGATTGTAATGTGTTTGGACACACTTACCTTTCCATTGACCTATTCTAGCTATATTTGCTCTCTGACAAAGATTTAAACAACTATTAGGTGTTTGGCCTTTTGTTCAATCCAATTCCAGCCAATGCAACAACATTAATATCTACCACGGTCCACACGTGGTATTAGGTGTCATGGATTTTGCGGGGGAGTTGAGAAGAGAGGAGAGGGGAGACACAACAAAAGGCCCAGCTCTTCTGCTAGCAGCCCTTGTATCCTCACAGCTAAGGCTTAATCCCCACCTGTACAGTCAACCGCACCCCAGGCACTCTGATGAATTTGAGTTCCTGTCTCATTCCTTATGAGTAATCACCCACCATGTAGCTCAGTTCCAGTAACCCGGCCCTGGTCGTGTTCTCCCATGCCTGAGTTGCTGTCTTGGTTCCCTGCCTGGGGCCCTGATTATTCAAAAAACTGAGGCCCTGCATTGTTTTTCCCCCTGTACTTCCAGGAAATGTAGTTCTGCCTAAACCCCGGTCTCTCTGCCCACATGGTTACAATCTACAGCCAGATAAATTTGATTTGGAATGATTGCTTACCTGGAACTCAGCAAGGACATCCTTTCCATGCCTCCAACAAAACAAAACAAAACAAAACAAAACAAATGACAATGAAAACCAACTGATTATTTTCCGCTGCTGGATCTCCCTCCCAGCCTCTGCCTGTCTGCCTGTCTGCCTGTCTAGACTTCTATCCATTTCCTATGACTGCCAAGACTTTCTCCGATCACCTGTCTAACTCCATCAGATCTACCTAGTCCATTGGTTCCAGTCATAACTATTTTTTTCTGATACTGCTACAAATTAAGAACTAATTCTGACAGTAAGAAAACATCTAGTCACCTGAAGTATCCAGGCCCAGATGATTGCAAGCTAAAGTACTGAAGGAAAGGGGAGATACTATTGGTAATCTTTGAGAAATCATGAAGAACAAAAGTGAGGTTGGAAGACTGGGTAAATATAACTGTTGCTTTGATTTTCAAATGGAGAAAAGGGCTGGATTTTAGAAACTCAAAAAGTATAGATCAGTGAGCCTGATGTCAATCCCTGGAAAATTTTAGAACAGATTATTAAACAGATGGCTTGTGAGAGTTTAGAAAAGAATTCAGTGCTTCCTAGAAGTCAGTATGAATTTCCCTAAGAACATATCCTAAACTAAACTCACTATGCAATTCTTTTTTCAGAGATTTATTATATTTCTAGAGCTAAGGTATGCATAGACATATCTTAATATCAGCAAGGCATTTGACTAGGCACTTCATCATATCTCATGGATATGATAGAGAAATGTGGACTGGATAATAGCCTAAAATGGTGGATTTGCAGCTGGTTCATTGTTCCTAAAAGTGATTAATGAATCAGTGTTAATCTATCTCAAGGGTACTTAACCTGGGGTCTGTAAACCTGTTGTAATTGTATTTCAATATAACTGGTTTCCTTTTGCAGCCTGTATATTTTATGTATTTAAAACATGACTCTGAAAAAAGGTCCATAGGCTTCATCAGACCTCCAAAGATGTCCATAATACTAAAAGGTCTCCTGGTCTAGAAGGAAGTCTGTATTTATTAAAAGTAAAAACAAACAAACAAACAAAGTTCTTAATGTAAACTGTGTCCCAGAACCCTGAAAAGCTGACTCGGTCTGATCTTTGGAGCTATTCTAAAATGTCAGCTTCTTTTTTGGCTAGAGCTTTATGTAGCTCATGGATAGGTTTCCACAAATGTGAGCGACAAGAACTCATTCTCCCATACAAAGACTCAAGGTAACAAATGCATTTTGGGTAGAGGAAAGCTTTTATCTTATCCACCACAAAATGCAGAAATTGCAAAGGATTGACCGGAGAACATAAATAAATATATACCTAAGACAAAAATGTACCTAAAGCATTCATAGTAACCTATAAGTAATCATGACAATTCTCCTCCCTCTCAAGCAGGTTTTACTTTTCCATCAGGATCCTAGAATGCTTCCAACTCATTTACATTCCATGGTTTGGACTGTCCTTAGAAGAAAACTGAACTTGGTGTTTCTTGCAGGACAATATTTCTGATATTCCGGTGAATCCTTAGCTTTTCCATGGAGTCTTAGCCTCTTCAAGACTCATCACACCCTATAGTTTGGCTCATCCCAGAAAGAAAATGCGCTATTTATACTGTAGTTGTTTGGTCATTTCATTGTGTCTGACTTCATGTTCCCATTTGGGGTTTTCTTGGCAAAGATACTGGAGTGGTTTGCCATTTCCTTCTCTAGCTCATTTTAGAGATGAGGAAACTGAGGCAAACAGGGTGAAATGACTTGCCCAGGGTAAGTCTGGATTTGAACACAGGTCTTCCTGACTTCAGGCCCGACCCTTTATGATCTGTGCCACCTAGCTGCCCATATTTACACTGTACTGTGTCTAATCACTCACAGAATAGTAATAACAGGGAACAATCTTTTATACAGCCCTTCAGCTTCCCCATATTATGACTGTCGTCTTTTATTATTTCTTTTGCTTCATGGGCCATATGAGTGATACTCTTCTCTCTCCCATAGTCTTCTTTTAGCTTGACTTACCTTCTTAACTTAATTTACCTTAAATTAACTTGTCTTCTTTTTCTAAAAGTCCAAGTCCCCAGACTCAATTTGGGCTTATTCATGAGGCAATCCGTAAGGCCAGCACTGCCTAAGAAATCTTCCACCCCTTGCTAGGAGGTTAGATTCTAGTAGGAGAATGCCCAGGAATTCTTTCTCGCAAGTAGGAATCAAGGTTTGGGAATAACATTGTCCATTCAAGCTATGTGGACAAAAGCATATCAATCTCTACCACAAGGGAAATGTGTGTTTCTTGGTTCTACACAGTGCCCTGGCTGTAAGCTTTTTATAAAATAGCAATACAATTTTTACTCTGGAATTCCAATGGCAAGCCAGGAGAGAACAGTGCTAGCAAAGAGCCTGAGAGAATCGTTTTGGGGAGGAGGAGACTCTATTTCCTCTCATCTCTTTTGAATAGAGGATGACCTTGTAAATTTTGATGGGTGGAAGGATTCAGATTTTTCACTGGTGTCCTAGTCATGGCCCTGGTATAGCAGGGGCTGGAGGCAGTGTCTGCATTGGGAGCCAAGGACAAACTGAGGAAAAGCAGCTTCAGGGTTCTGCAAAGAACATAGCAGAAAGCTACATAAGGAGAACTTCACAAGTAGCTCACAAGGGGAAGACAATGTCTTCTAGCAAAAATGGCTTCTAGGAGCCACAAGTCCCTTTGCCACATCTGCACTAAGCTTGAGCCCACTTTCCCTTAGAATTTGAATATGCTTGTGGGTTAGTGTGGCCTTAGTTTGGGGGGGGATTATTTGTACAAACTGTTCTCTCTCTCTCTCTCTCTCTCTCTGTATTTTATAAATATATATATATATATGTGTATATATGTACATATATATATATACATACACACGTAGATATATACATATGTATGTATGTATATATATACATATATATATATACCACATTAGCATTTCTAAAAGCTAAGTCTAGTTGGCCAACTGATATCAACTGATCATTGATAAGGGAAGTGAACCAGTGAGGCCTTTTGAGTATGACACTTCCTTCCCCCCTCCCCCAATCCCATTAGGGTGCCCTAAAACTCTGAGAGGAGAAGGTAGCAGTTGCCATCTGGGGACCCAAACTGATAATGGGAATGGGGGTTGGGAGAGTAAGTTCCAACCATAACCATCTCCTGATCAGTTCTTTACACTAACAGCTAGAGGTGTCAGCAAGAATGGGCTACCTTGGGAAGAAGTGGTTCCCCCTCAGTACAGGCCTTCAAGCAAAGGCTAGACAATCACTTGGTGAATGTATTTGGGGGAATTTTTAAAATTATACATTATACTAGTGATCCTTTCCAATTCTGAAATTCTTTCACAGTGCTGTTCTGTCATTAGCCCATGCTGCTCAGCAGTTTTTGTTTTTAATAGATGACACAAATTTCACACCTGGAACAGACAACTGTGATCACTTAGTCCAGTGGTTCTGAAAGGTGTGTCGCAGAATATTAATGTGCTACAAGTCACTGAATGTGCCTCAAAATTGGACATTATAACATTGGAAATCTAATTAGAACGAGCAAACTTGGCCCCAAAGAAGATATATTGCAGGAAAATTGATTTGCTTCTCTTCTTTGCAGATATAAGGGACTATGGATGTGGAATACTGAACATGGTACCATGTAAAAGGTCACCAAATTGGGGCGTGGAGCCAAGATGGCCGCATGAAAACAGCATCTTGCCAGAGCTCTCTCACAAGTTCTGTTGGATTCCTATAAAAAAGTGAATCTGAACAGATTTGAGAGAGTTAGAAATTGCGAGCAGTCTGAGTGGGGCAAATTTCC
>JAQQSZ010019758.1:0-10295 GCA_028646595.1 Phalanger gymnotis
TCCCCTGGGGTTGTTTTCCAGCACCGTTGCTCTTCAGCAATGGTCTCAGCACTTTGTTGTTCTAGCCTGAGTGTCTGGCACTTCCCCTGGGGGAGCAAGAGTATGTCTGGGCTCCTGGTGTTGACCCCTGCTAGCTCTGCCCCTCTGGTACTCAGGTACTCCAACTACTCAGCCACTGAAGCCCCACTTCTGTCTCCTCTGTTCTAGTGTTCTTTCCCCCCACCCCCACCCCCCGAGGAATTCTCTGGGTGGGGAGGGGAGGGATTAGAGCCGTTTACCTGGCCATTATGTCTCCCGGAAGCTCAAGAAGCGTTTGAAATCTTTGGGCTGCAAGCTTCAGGAGCTGGTATCTCACAGTCGGTGGCGTTGTGCTGCCTCTCGTCTCCACAGGCTGAGGGCTCTCCTAGCCTACAGCGTCTTTCCTTCAGCCTTTCAGATTCTCCCGGCTGGCAAATCTGCCCCACTCAGACTGCTCGCACTTTCTAACTCTCTCAAATCTGTTCAGATTCACTTTTTTATAGGAATCCAACAGAACTTGTGAGAGAGCTCCGGCGAGACGCTGTTTTCATGCGGCTATCTTGGCTCCGCCCTCTCTCTGTAATTAGATTTATGTAATCTCTGAATTTAACTTTTCTCTTAAGTAATTTTCCCTTATCAAGTTTGGTTAATCCCAAGGATCGTAAGTGCTGTTACCCTTTAATAGGTCAGACAGGGGATAAAGGAACAGAAA
Source organism: Phalanger gymnotis (assembly GCA_028646595.1). Classification (NCBI taxonomy): domain Eukaryota; kingdom Metazoa; phylum Chordata; class Mammalia; order Diprotodontia; family Phalangeridae; genus Phalanger; species Phalanger gymnotis. The sequence goes on from JAQQSZ010019758.1 coordinate 731, forward strand.
AGCAGTGGTCATGGAACCTATCTTATTTTTAGAGCATCTGCCATTTATATAGCATATTATGATTGATAAAGTGCTTTATGAATCTAATTTTATCTCCACAGTCACATTGCAAGGTAGGTGCTCTTATTCTCCTGATTTTAAAGTTAAGGAAGCTAAGTCATAGGTTAAATCACTTGCCTAGGGTAAGACAAGTAGTAAGTATCTAAGGCTGAATTTCAATCCAGGGCTTTCTGACATCAGGTCCAATGCTGTATCCATTTCACCACCTAGTTTTGAATTTGACCATCAGAAAGAACCTCAACTTATCCAACTCATACCTGGACAGCAATCCCCTCTACAGAATTCTCAGTGGGAGATTAGTTGTCTACCCTTTTTTTGAAGATCTGTAGAGAGGACTTCTGATCAGGGAATCATTACCTTTCCGAGCAGCACATTCCACTTTTGAAAGAGTTCTAACAGTTAGGAAGTTGCTGGGTTTTTTTTTTTTCTTTTTTTATAGAGGATCAATCTGTCTCTCTGTAACTAACCATTAGCAATTGTCCTCCTGCCTCAAATGTAGTCATGAAGTAACTCAAGTTTGGAGAGTGGTGGTATTTCATTAGCTCCAAGAAGTTTCCAATCCAAAGGACCTAGTTGTAATGGAATTAGTTTATGAATACCTACCAGCTCATATGCATATTTCAATGCATTAGCCTTGAGTAAAGCATTTATTAGCCTCATCTTCGTTAGTACAGTTTTCTCTTGCCTTTAAATATCAAAAAAAGAAACTTGAGATGGGATATGAATCGATGTAATTAAAATTCCTATACTTCTGAGGTTTTGCTTGAGAATGTCCTCTTCTCCTTGTATTTATACTCTGAGTAGGGATATGATTTCTAGGTTCTAGCTTGTAATGGAAAATGTTTTCCTACTCCAACCATCTCTTATCTTTCTCTGGCTTCCATTTTCTCCCTTGCTGACAAGTCTGTAATTCAAGAGATATTTTCTTTTTTCCTTTCATAGAAAAACTAGGCATTGAGAGTTTATCTGTACTGTGCCCTATAGAGTCGGGTACAGTTAGATTCTTGTTACCTTTTGGCTTCCAAAAGGCAGTTGAAGTAATAAGAAAAGCAACACCTGCAACCCAGGGGACTAAGAGCTCAACTGAGATTGGTACATGAATTGAAGAGTGGCTTTTCTTTTAGCAAACTTTGGCACCTGAGTTCACTTTTTTAAACATATAAAAGTACATTTTATAATGTGATGTGCTTGTGTAGCATGAATGTGATATCCACAGCACCTACAGCGGCTATGAATATGCCTCCACAGTTCTGAATAGCAAAATGTAACAGACTCTCCGCATGGAAGACGGAATCAAAACATTTATTCAAAGACCGGAAAGCCAAATCCTAGCACCAGAAAGCCAAATCCATCATAGCAACAAAGAAATCAGCCTTCCCTCTGTTAGGGCCTTCCCACAAACGAACACCCTCTCTTACTTACACTAGTTCCTCTGCCTGTTCTCTGACTGACTCCTCTCTCTCCAAGCTGCAACTCCCACCATCTCTCTCCCAGCTCTGACTGCTCTGTCTCACTTACTCTCAGCTCTGCTCCACCCTTCCTGCTCCACCTGTTCAGCAAGCTCTTCCCACCACAGGTTTCATGTGGCTCAAACTTATGTGACTTAGGCTTCCATGTGACTTTAGCAGTTCACATGGGACTTTTGATGGATGGGAAAGATCTTCCCATTTATATTATCATTATATTTGGCCCAAGACCTTTCATTTCAGTGGTCAGGTCAGTGGGAGTTTAGGAGTAACTGGTGTCAGCAGAATTTACAACAATATAACAGGGATAATGATGCTTGAGCAAAAGCACCCCATCATTCCCCCATGAAATGAATGGGGCCCAAAATCCACTGGAGGAAGAGGTAAGGGCTTCTTCTTCTATAGTTATTTCCTGCTAAAATAGGACATAGAGCTGCCCTTGCCGTAAGAGTTCCCATTCAAGAAGTCAGTTCTTTAGCTGGCATCCAGAGCTTGGACTATGCTAAGTCCAGGAGTGACACATCACAGTCATGGACAGAGGATGACAACTAGCTTAAGCTATCAGGCATCTATAGGTGGAGGGTACTAAGCCTGCAGGATACAAATCTAGCAAATAAGGTGAACAGACAAAAAGCCAAAAAGAAACAAGAAGACAGTAACTAGAAGCAGGATAGATATAGGGTCAGCTGTGCTTCTGGAGTCCATGAACCCAATATCATAGCCTCAACTACAATCTGCTAATCATCTTCCCCTGAATAAACAACAGTTACGGTATTATCCTTCCTATATGCTACAATTTCCACAGCCTTTGGAACATTGTCTGGCTTCCATTTCACCCATACTTCAGCTCCCAATTTTATTCTGTCAGTAAAATCAAGCCCTTCAATTCCTGTGATAGTTATTTGAGAAAGAAGGTCAGTTTTCACAAAGGGTATTGTTTCACAAGGAATAATAATCACTTGAACTATTCTGTCATTTTTATACAACCGTATGAGTTCTTCACCTAAATTTTGGAATGTCACAATAATTTCTCCTTGATAATTAGAATCTATGATTCCAGCCAATTCATGTATTCCTCATACTGCTAATCCTAATTTAGGTAATATCTGCCCAAAATGATTTTTAGGGATTCTCATACATATTCAAGTAGAGGTTATTCTTATTTCTTTTTTATCCAAGTAAAAGTCCTCTAAACAATCAAATCCTGCTGAACCAGGTATTCCTGGATATGGTGCTGGGACATCTTGCCTCACAGCCTAATACTCAAATATTCAGGATCTTATGTTTGTTGTTTTCTCATTTACAACTTTGGTGTCATCATTCTGGCTAGAAGTGTATTTTCTCCCAATGGTCTTTTATTCAGATTACATAAAACAGTGAGCAAATTCTCCTTCCAATGTTGATATGAATTATTAGAACTTAACTTCCTTAACTGTTCTTTCAATAATCCATTCATTCTTTTAGTTAACCCAGATGCTTGTAGATAATATGGAATATGATATATCCATTTTATATTGTTCAATATACAATATCTCTTCATTTCATTACCTTTGAAATGTGAGCCATTGTCACTTTGAATCTGCATTGGGGTTCCATATTATAGACTTATGATATCTAGAGTTTTACAGGTGTTTTTCTGGGTTGCATTCTCATAAGGACAAACCATTAGTACACCTGAATAGGGGTCAACACAAGTACATATAAATTTGCATCCTTTATCTTGGGCTAGGGGTCCAATATAATCTGTCTGCCAAATTTGGGCTGGAACTTTTCCCCTTGCTGTCTCCAGTTACAACCCAAAGAATAGTTCATTCCTTTTCTAATTGACATATATAACATTCCTCTGCTGCCTGTTTTAATAATGAATGAGACACACTAATACCTTGATCTTGTGCCCACTGGTGTGTGTCTTGGACCCCTAAATGGCCAGCCATTTCATGGACCCATTTTGCTAGTACCAGATCATCAGTTGGTGTCAGAATAGGGACAATATGTTGAATAGCCATCTTTGCTAGTTCATCAGCGTTTGCATTGTATTCACGTTCTGGCATGGTGAGGGCCATGTGAGCATCTACATGAAAAACTGACAAATTAGTAACTGAAGACATGGCCCACATATCTTCCCATAATTCTTTGCCCCAGACTTGTTTGCTATGAATTTCTCAATTTTGATTTTTCCACATGGGCATCCATGTAGCTAACCCATTAGCTACCACCATGAATCAGTGAATATATGACACTATCCTTCTTTCTCTGTTTTGATAGCTTAATGTACTGCCATAAATTCAGCATATTGACTACTTCCACCTGTCCCAGTACTTTCCAAAGTCTGCCTAGTACTTGGGTTATAGACTACCACTTTCCAGTGTCTTTTGTGGTCCAAATATTTAGCTTCCTACCAATAAACCATGCATGTTTCTCTTGTTCTTCAGTTAATCCATCATATCCTTCATTCCATTTTACCAAGGATTTTACCAACTGTTGCTTTGTTCAGGGGGTTTATCATTTCGCTCAGTAACTATGTTTGCTATAGATTCATGTAGAGCAGAAACTCCACTTTTGCCTATTTTAGATATATTTTGAATATACCATTGCCATTTAATTATGCTAGCCTCTTGTGCATGTCCAGTTCTTTGGGAAGCTGGGGTAGTCATTACCCAGGTCATAATCTGGATTCCAGGCCTTAATATTACTTCATGGTCCTGAGTCAGCTGTTCAGTCTCTACCAAAGCCCAACATGCAGCTAACAACTGCTTTTCAAAAGGGGTAAATTGAACTCCAGATGAAGGGAGTTTCCTAGACCAAAATCCTAAAGGTATATTTAGGCTTTGTTATTTTTGACATAAACTCCAGTTTACATATTCATCCTGTATAGTCACTTGTAATTCTACCAGGCCACTTTGCATATTCCATAAATCTAGGGGCAATCATATAGCAGCCTTGGCTTCTTCAAAAGTTTTACTCTGCTCAAGTCCCCAATCAAATTCATATTTTTTTCCTAGTAACTTTATATCAGGGTTTCAAAATCTGTCCTAGATGTGGAATGTGATGTCTCTAATATCCAAATAATCCTATAACCTTTCAGCCTCATTCTTATTGGTAGGGATAGGGAAATCCTGAATCTTTTGTCGGGCTTGTGGGAGAATCACTCACAGCCCCTTATTCTATTGTATACCCCAAATTTTTATGGCTTGAGCTGGTTCTTGAATCTTTGCAGGGTTAATTTCCCATCCTTTGCTGTTCATATGCTCAATTAAAAGTGTCAAACTCTTCTCCACTTCTTTTACATTTTTTCCCTGTATCATAATATCATCTGTGTACTGGGTAAGCTGTACACCAGGTAGCCACAATCCTATGACAAATAGTGGGACTATGCAAATATCCTTGTGGCAAGTGGGTGAAGGTATATTATCTGCCATGCCAAATGAAAGCAAACTGGTTCCATTGTTTAGAATCTATTGGGATAGTAAAGAAAGCATTGGCTAAATCAGTAACTGCATACGAAGTTCCATTATATTTCTGAATCCTTTCTATTAACATAATGGTATCTGGAATAACAGCATACAAGGGAGGAGTCACCTTATTAAATTATCTATAATCTCCATGTCCCATCTGAGTTTTGTACTGGCCAGACAGGATTATTCCATTGAGTAGTTGTAGGAACTAGCACTCCTGCTTCAATATGTTCCTTTATAGTATTGGTAATTTCATCTTGCCCACCTGGCATACAATACTGCTTTAAATTAATTACTTCGGAAGGTTCAGGTAAAGTGATTGGGTCCATTTTTATTTCTCCCACTAAAACTGTATTAATTCCTATCTTCCTTAGTGCAAATTGGTATCTCCCCTCAGGTAGATTTAGAGTCATACTTCTCAATATATCTATTCCAATGATGTATTCAGGAATGTGTACAGTTACCACAGTGTATTCTTTCTCAGGTAATTGTCCAATTTTCATCATTAGTTTGACTTGTCTGGATGATATTTCAGCCCCTTCCAGTCCTGTGATGGTAATAGGAGTTCCATGTTTACACTTATCAGGGTTTCCATATATAAGGGAGGCCTCTGCCCCAGTGTCTATTAATGCTCTACTTACAGTATTTGATCTGTTTTTCCAATATATGGTCAAACTGATATGGGGTCTGTAATCTCATCTGTGTATTTCTTTAATCCAAACTGGGGCTTGGCCAATTTTGTATTCTCCCTAAAGGTATGACAGATTTGGATACAATGATTCATGAGGGTTTGTAGGGGTGATTCCTACTTCTCTGTTCAGTCTAATATTAAATACATTTGCTCAGAACATTTTGTATAGTTTATTAGTTGGAATACCATCTATTCTTCCAAAATCTACCCCTGCTGTCAGTAGAGCAATAAACAGTTCTTTCCTTGTTAACCTATTCTGATATTAAATCTTCTCTCTCAGGGAAATTTATCTTTTCCCCATTCCCTTAAGTCACTTAAATGCGAAATCTTATCCAGCACCGCTGAAAGAGGATGCTCTATTTCGCTAATTAGCCAAATCAGAATTAGGTGCTTATAAGCAGAAGGATCCATCTTCAATATGATATTTCTATGAGAAAGCTGCTAAGGGGAAACTGTGATAAGTCTTGGTATCTCCCTTCATAATTGCTGTCTTCATTATGTCTTCCTCTAACTTTCTCATACGGCTCCTAAAGTGAATACTAGGGTCTATCTCCACTAGGTCACATAGAGTCAATAGGATAGTCTCTGCTGCATCCATTCACAGCTAAAGCTAACAGATTAATTACATTGTTACCTCCTTGCATATAGTAATCCCCAAAAGCTTGCTGTACAAAAGGATTCTGACTAATACCTATGAATTTCAAGCAATCTATATTATCTATTCCTCTGGCCCCTTCATCACTTATTCTTACTATCCAAAACACTAAGGATTCTCCCATTTTTGGGGTGAATCAACTCAAAATATCCGTGACCTCTTGCATAGTAAAATACTCAATTATTTTTCTAAACACTGTGTGCCCCCCCATTCTCCAGCTTTCTTTTTAATATTGGACAAACTTCTGCATTATAAGCCTCCTGCTCATTTAATTTTGTTTCATTTTCCTCCCAGGCATCCTTCTGGCAGGTGTCGGGGCCCCAGCTAGGCCCAGCCTATACAAAGGATGCATGCACATTCCTTTTGTTAGTTTTTCTCTTCTTTTTAGCTAAATGAACAGTAACTTGTTTTTCTATCACCTGAGACCCTCCAGCTTGCTCTTCTAAAGGGGAGCCCGAATACTGTGACACGGAAGGATTCTCATGCAAACCAGCCAACTCCCTTTCCTTCTGAGCTTTCTCCTCTAGCAGCTTGTCTCTGCTTTTACACATAAGACAATAACTTGTTAGCCTCTCCTACACATCGCTGCCAGTTCTTTCCCTGGTTCTATTGGTATTCCTTGCAAACATTTTGCTAAATCTCTGGGTTCTCCTTTCCATAGCCTTGGTTCCCAGTTTTCACAGAGCCCTGTGCTTTTAGCCCATTTTCTTGCTAGGGAGAAATAAGGTAAATCCTCTGGTCCTGGGAGATCTATTTCTCTCTCTAATGCCTTCCTACCTCCAAATAGGGGTCTGATATAATGTAATGATAATGTAAATGGGAAGATCTTTCCCATCCATTAATAGGCCTGTGTGACCTGCTTAAGTCACGTAGAAGCCTAAGTCACATGAATTTGAATCACATGAAGACTGTGGTGGGAGAACCTTGCTGAATGGGTGGAACTGGAAGGGGTGGAGCAGGAAGGGTGGAGGAATTGCTGAGAGAAGTGAGACAGAGCAGTCAGAGCTGAGAGAGAGATAGTGGGAGTTGCAGCTTGGAGAGAGAGGAGGCAGTCAGAGAGCAGGCAGAGAAACTAGCGTGAGTGAGAGAGGGAGTGATTTTGCTTGAGGGTGTTCGTTTTGGGGAAAGCTTGGGGATGGTGGTGCTCCCTGCATTGTTGATGTATATAGATTTCTTTGTTGCTATGATGGATTTGGCTTTCTGGTGCTAGGATTTGGCTTTCTAGTGTTTGAAAAAATGTTTTGGTTCTGTCTTACATGTGGAAAGTCTGTTATATTTTGCTCTTTAGAACTATAGAGGCATATTCATAGCTGCCATAGGCACTATGAATATCACATTGGCCCTACAACTTGTGACATCATAATGATTATTATATTAAATTGAAAGGCATAGTTGAGTCAGAAAATTATTATAAATTTACTACTTAAATTTACTTTATTTCGAAAATCTTTTAAGTTGTTTTTTACAAGTAAAGCTGTTAAAGAAGTCTGGTATTCACTAGTTTTTTTAGTTTAGAATAGGGTTGTCCAAAATGTGGCCCACAGTGCGATTTATGTGGCCTGCCTACAAGCATAGAAATTTACAGAAATGCTTTAGTAAAGGAAGCCGAGCTACTGCAGAGCTCTCACTAAAATGGCAAATCAAAATATATTGTCTATTGTTTCAATAAAAACCTAAGGTTGGACAACCCTAGTTTAGAAAAAGCAAGGAAAAACTCAATCATAAAATGATGGAAATTGTATTTTTTGGATTCAAGTATTTTGTGTATTTTTTATTGTTGTTATGAAGGGTACAATTTCCAGAAAAGAAGTTAAAATTAAAAAGAGAAGACATCGCACCAGCTCTCTGAATACAATTTTTTTTCCGTACGAAAGTTGGTATCATATAATGAGCACTTTAATGGAATTCACGAAACCTGTAAGACTTAATTCCATCAATAAATAGCCCTGTGACCACAGACAAATCATTTTGCCTTTCAGACCTCTGTTACTCCATCTGTCCACTGGAGATTTTGACTCAATATCACAGGTCTTTCCTAATCTTAAAATTCTATGAATCAGACATTGAAATTATACAGTGAGCATTTAACAAATGTTTGTGGGTCAGCGTAATTGAGAAGAATATGTGAAAAGTTAAAGAATTAGTTCATAGAGCATAGGGAGCAAGGTCACCTGACCTTTGATTCTCAGCATGTTCATCTTAGGCCAAAAAATTTGGCTTTCTCCTTATATGGATATCCAACTATCAAATAACTAATAATTAAGCTAGCTTCCTTCTTTTTGGCTTATCTCATCAATTAAATGGAGTATTTGTGAAGCATTTTATTCATGAAGAGGGAAATGAGTGAAGGGACTTGCTTCTCATTTCATACAGTTAACCTTTGCTCCTGGCATGGAATCTTGAAAGCTATTCCTACTGAGCTACAACTTATAATATAATGTGTTATTTGTAAAGAGGAAAGGAAAAGATGAAATCTTAGTATTAATAAGATCATAACATCACATAATTTAGAACTTGGTAGGGGCATTAGAGATAATCTAAACCAGGACCTTAATTTTACAGATGAAGAAACTGAGAATCATAGATTTAAAGCTGAGGGACATCCTACAGAGTCATCAAGTACAACCTCTTAATTTTCTAGGTAAGGAAAGTGGGACCCAAATATCTCGAGTATCTTGGCCAAGGAAGGACATGCAGACAACAAGTAGAAAAGCTGCAGTCTAATTCTACAAGTCAGTAAATAAATATTTATTAAGTGCTTACCATATGCCAAACCCTGGGCTAAATGTTAGAGATTCAAAGAAAGGCAAAAACACATCTTCAGTTATCTCACATTCTTTTTTTAAAATAAATTTCATAGTTTTTTTTTTGCTTTTGTGTTGGATAAATTTTTCTCTGTATCTCTCCCTATTCCCCACCCAGTTATCGCATATAACAATTTTTATACCAAAAAAAGAAAAAAGAAAGAAAAAGGAGGAAAAAATCAGAATAACAATCAATATATTGAAAAAAAATCTAAAAAATATGCAATATTCAATACCCTTAGACTTCACCTATGAAGATGAGTATAAGAAGCTTAGCATCGGGGGGCAGAGCCAAGATGGCGACTGGAAAGCAGTAACTGGCGTGAGCTCCCCACCAAGTCCCTCCAAAAACCTATGAAAAATGGCTCTGAACCAATTCTAGAACTGCAGAACCCACAAAGTGGCAGAGGGAAGCAGGGCTTCAGCCCAGGACA
>JAQQSZ010019759.1:0-10295 GCA_028646595.1 Phalanger gymnotis
GTATGTTTTTGCTGCCTGGCCATGTTCCCAGCCAACTTTCTTGACCCTTGAGTTTTTCAGTGCGATATGACTGCTTGTAGAGTAAAGAGTTCTGTGTTCCAAGCTTGAGGGGATGCACCAGCTCTGCCTCGCCAGCACTCCTCCTTCCCCAAGAACCCCCAACCTGGAGTGGACTTAGATCTTCAGCAGGTTCTGCACTCCTGCTCTGATCAGCCACTTAATTCCTCCCACCAGGTGGGCCTGGGGCCAAAAGCAACTGCAGCTGCAGTTCTGAAGCCACCCCACCTCTGCTGCCCCCGGGGGCAGTGGCCTAACTGTAAACTCCCTGTCCCCAGTAGCTTTTCTCACTAACCTTCTCTGTTGTCTTTGATGTTTGTGGGTTGAGAAGTCTGGTAACTGCCACAGCTCACTGATTCAGGTCCCTTCTTTTTCTTTAATACAGTGTATAGTTGTTAGATGAAACTTTAGGGGAGGAAGTAGAGAGTGGATTGAAGAGATCTTCAATGGCTTGCACATGTGAGTGATATGGCTTCTGTAGTTTTCTGGCTGTTTTTGCCCTTTGGGACATAAGCTTCCTGGTATAAAGTGAGAAAGGAAGCTAACGTAACAAAATAAGACTGGTTTTGTCCTATCTGTTAATATACTATTTTTCAAGTAATGATTTTTTTTCTAAATGTCTTAAGGACCTTAAACATAAGGTAGCCTAGGATTTAGAATAAGAAGACCTGGGATCCTTTCTGAGGCATTGGAAGAGTTATATTTTTAATCAATTAAATTCAACAAGCATTTAAGCACCTACTCTATGCCAGGCCTCACTGAAATTCCTGAACAGCACAAATATGCCAGGCACTGTGTTAGGTGCTGTGGATACAAAGATGAAAATAGCCCCTGCCTTCAAAGAGAGATTGCCTTCTACATGAACTTTTCAGCAATGTGTTCTAAAGACATGAAAAATTCTGCCATTCCATCAATAGTTATGTTTCCTTATTAAATCATAACACTTGGGTAAGAAGAACTAAGTGAATGAAAGCCATGGTATAAGGAGGACCTTGAAAGGTATAGTCATAGGAACACATTCTTTAAATTTCACTTCTGTTCTTTAATTCCATTTACTTTTACCTGTAATGCAATTTTAGATGTAACTTCAAGGAAATTATTTAGTAAATATAAAAAAAAACTAACGTTGCCTGTTCATCAAAAATTCATTGGTAAATGTAGATATTAAAAACTCTTTTTCTTCTTTATTTTAGTTATTTGTTCAGTCCAATCAAGGTGAAGAAGAAACAACAAGAATTTCATATTTTACATTTATTGGTACTCCAGTTCAAGCCACAAATATGAATGACTTCAAACGAGTAAGTTTTCTCTAAATAACAATTTCCTAGAGGAAATGTAAAGCCTAAAGATTATTCTTTAAAGAAAATGTATACACATTATTTTGTTACTGTCAAGTGATAAAATCAGATCTTCTATGCTGGAACAGTGTGAAATGTGGAATCCCTATGTGGAAATTTGAGTTTCCACATAGGGATTCAAGTTATATTATCAAGTAAGATGTTTCCTCTCATCAGCTGAAAGGCACCTTACTAGATTTAGTAGCTGTATCTTTAACATGTAATTCTTTTTGATACGCTGGCTGTTAGCTAATGGCATTTTAGACCAGTTACAGGGGAAATGATAGAAAGGTGACAAGCATTAAAGTTGCTGGCATTTGGAGCTTAAAGGAGTTGGAATAAATGGAATATTTGACTGCCAAATTAGATCTTGATTATTGTTTCATTTGAAGATATATTTTAAAAACAAAGCAGTTTGAAGAATTTGCTATACAGAAATATTGCATTTCCAAAAGAAAAGTGGACTGACTGTATTTCATAAGATGGAACTTTATAATATAGTATTTATTCTTAATATAAAAAGACAACTTCTATTTTAATATCAGCTGATCTTTATTGAGAATTCAATATATGTGGTGGCTTTGGGGACCTAGGGTTTGATACCTAAATGAAAGTTTTTTCTAGGAGTGACATCTTCCCAGACTGGAGTACACATACATCACTCCATCATAAAAGAACTGTTCATTGTTAATACCAGTAGGCCAGTAACTAGTTTAAACTTAGGATTCGAGAAGCATGGAAACTGGTCATCACCAGAAGTATCATAAAATTGAAATTCATCTGTTCAGTCAAAAACATTTATTAAGTACCTATCATGTGCCAGGCCCTGGCACTACAAATACAAACATTAGACATTCTTTGGCCTTAAGGAGCATATCTGTACACAGATTTAAGTATTTAGGGTGTATACAAAATAAATACATGTAACTTGGGTGAATGCTAGAAAGGAGGAGGCACTAGCAACCAGGAATCAGTCAAGCTCTCTGGAAGGGAGGAGGTGAGCTGAGCTTTGAAGGGACTGGTTGGTGAGGAAGCCAGTCAGTTCAGGAGTGGGGGGCGCTCATATCCTGTACTGTAAATGGTTTTATTGAATCACATGTTCATAAAACTGAAAATATTGATAAATATCTCAGCTGGGTTTGGGTGGAAAGCCATGAGATACTAGAAAGAGTGCCAAATTTGAGTTCAGAGGGCTTGGATTCAAATCTGAGCTCTCTCTTGAGGCAAGTCATTTACCTGCCTGGATCTGATTTTTATCTGAAAAATGAGGTTTGCATTAGATGAATCTACAAGTCTATGATAAATCAAATTCCCAGGTATTGTCATAGCTCAAAGTGTTATCATCTCAAACAGAAATAACTATATGCCTAGATATGTTGACTAAAATGAAGAGTCAAAAAATAACTTCACTCAGTGGGGAAAATTTTGGTGTGAACAAAAAAACCCAAGCAAACCAGTTCTCAGTTGACTGACTGCTTTTAAGTCAAATGGCACTTTGTTTAAACATGTTTTAGCTGTGCTGTGTCTCATCTGGAGTACTCCAATGTACCCTGTTCTCCTAAAGTCCTTGCTTATAATCTCTTTGCCAGTTATTAATAACCTTGTAAAAGACTTATGTTTGTGTTTCTGTTTTTCTAATTTTCTGACTCTAGCCCCATGTAATTGTTTCTCATCCTTCACCATAATTTATACTAACAATTGACTTCAAAAAAATTTTTTTATATATTCACACATAAATTTCATATGTACCTTTTACCTTTCATCTCCCATCTGTCCATGCTCATTTTCCTTACTTGTATTTATTACAGTCATATTTTCCTAGTCTTTATGCGTTTACTTTCATTGTCTCTCATATGTAGTCTAGTCTAGTCACCTTTATTTTCACTTGACAAATCATTAGTGTTCTCTTTTTTTAAAACCAATTCAAGGACCTGCCTCCTTCAGGATGGCCAAAAGGTGTTACAAGTATACTATCCTTGACTTGTGTGCCTGTTTATTTTGGTACTTTGCTATATATTTATCTCATTAATTTGTTTAGTGTTCTTGTTATTTAAATTGTTTTATACTCTTCAGACTTTGTTCTTACATTTTACCTCTCTATTCCTGTTCTTTTAGTATAGCATGTTGAGCTAATAACAATTGATTACCTATTTGAACTTAGTAAATATTACATGTACTTTTTTTTCCTTTTGGAGGCCTATATTAATTTTTTTCTTAATGTCACTTTGTCGTTTTTAGCAAAGATTTTTCAGTGGTAAATATAATATCAGTTCAGTTGGTTGAAAGCAAAAAATCAGTCAGAAAGTAAGGATTTTATGACACTTGACTTTTTTCTTTAGAATTGATAATTGCCATTCTATATGAAACTCAATGCCTACTCTTTACATAACTATTTAACTACTGGACATAAAAATGAAATCTAAAACACATTTCCTGTTAGCTAAAAGAATTTCTGGTCTAATTAGGGATGCAGAGGTATAAATACTTGGAAAGTTGAATAAGACATTTGGAAAGTTAGCCAACTAATGGTAATGAAAGAAATGTCACAAAGGTACTATAAGATTGATATGGAGACCAGTCAATAGTAGCAAGGCAAATGGTGCTGTAAGTTCAGAAGAGAAAGATTCTTTGGGAAGCCTTCATGGCAAGGTAATGGGACTTCAGCCAAGCCATTTAGTTGTGATTGGAGGGAGGCCATGTCATTCAGTCAACAAATAGTTGTGTGCTTACAAAGCATTGGAGGTGATACCCAAGCAGCAGCCCCTGCCCCATGGGCTTTTTTAAATTGGAATAAATGGCATGAGCAAAGGCATTGGATCAGGAAAGCATGAGGCTTGCTGACAAGGCCAGAAGTATAACATTCTTTTCCTTTTCTTGTTTACTTAGTCCAGATTTAAATGGGCTTATTAATAAAACTTTTTTTCAGGTCAAGTTAAAATTAACCGTTCAGTATAGTGAAGAAATATTTGATGTGTTTAGTGAAGCAAATAGCAGTGAATATTTTGTTTTAACACTTTTGAAGAGCAGAAAATAGAATCTTTTAGCTTTATTATCTTTGGGGTTGGGGAGAGAGTTGGCTCGTATTGCTAAAGTATCTTTAAGATGACTGAAGTTCTGGTAATTCTAAAGGATGCATATTTGAATGTGAATAGAGTTTTTTACTTTAGAACTCTCCACTCCCCACCCCCATGCCATCATGTGGTTTCTCAGGCTACATAAGAATTGATTTAAAGTAAAGAGTGGGTAAAATTACCATTATTGATTACAAATTGGATTGTTGCAGTAGTCATTACAATTAGTTTTTAATATGTTTCCAGAGAGGCAGGATTATTTTATGAACTTTAGCTTGAGGGAAAAATAAAATATAAAATCTCCGGTGTAATACAGTATGACAAGCTTGTGATCTAAAATCCGGAGAAGCAGAGTGGGGGTTTTTTGGTACTAAAATATGCTACTTATGTAGATTGCTTTATTTTGCTACTTTTTATTAAAACCAAAAATTGTAATTGTCTTTAAATGAGCAAAAAAATAGGTATTTCAAAATGAGCAAAATTGTAGGTGCTTCTTCTATCTCTATTTCTATGTGGGAATGACACTCATAAAAAGCCAAGCAAGTTTTTATTACTGTAATGAAACTATACTTCCCCTTATTCTCTAAATTGGCCACTCACATTTGCCAGCTATTTTCGTAACACTTTTGTCTGTTTATTTTTCAGCTGATTAATCCAACTCAAATGAACTAAAAACACAGAAGATTTTTTTAAATGAAGTAATATAAAGATTGATCTTGTCCCACTCTACTCCCCTCCTTGCTTCTCTGCTCATCTAGCACCTGTCTGCTCTCACCCTTTCCACAGTATCACCATTGCTGGTGCAAGAGCCTTCTCTACAGCTCCTATCATCTGGATCAGCCTTCTTGTATCCATATTTCATCAACCATCTCTCTTCAATTCCCACCTTAGTCATTTTTCTCACTTGGGCTATTAATTTTGTTTTCTTTACAACTAAGTGCTTTTATTTATTCACCATACCATATGTCTTATACTGCTTTCTGTTAATTTTTAATTTTCTGCTGTTTTGTACTTAATTTCATAAAGCATTTTTAAGAAGTTGTACTTTGAATCGCAATTTGAAGTACAATTCTACTTAATTTTTACATTCGCTAAATTAACGTGATTTGAAATAATCAGTCCTGAAGGCTGCTTAAGTTTTTTATCATGTATTCTTTAGTTGGTTCCATTTAGCAAATTAAATATTGCTTAACCCGTGATAGCATTTTCAGGTTCTTTTGTATTCACAAGATGTTTTGGGTAGGCTTTGATGGTTGGAGAAGGGTGGGGGTAGAGGGTGCAAGCTGCCTCATTTCTGATTTATTTTGTATATCCTGATAGATTAGAAGGCTTTTTAAGAGGTAGTTATTGCTTGTTTGTTTTTGATTTATTTAACTTATGTATGTTTTAAACTTAAAGAATTTAGATTAAAGATGTACTCCATATCAGCATAACAGAAACAGGGTCAGCTGGTAGGATGGGGGTAGATATTAAAATAAAAGGCAATCTGAATTTTTTCCAAAAAACTAAATATTTAGCACCTAGTATTGATGTATCCTAGATGCTGTTAGTCAGTGGAGTGATATATGGGCTCAGAGAAGAAGAAAAAACTCTTAGGGCTTGGGAGTGGGAAATCCAAATGTACTGGTATGCTTAATTTCTTTTTTTTACAGAGAATACACATTGGCAAGTTGAGAGGTATCAACCTGTGAAACCAGTATGCAGATTTGTATCTTCACTGTTACACATCTGCTAACATTTTAATATTTAATATATCAATGAAATTTTTTTTGTTTTGTTTGCGTAATCCAAGAGCTCACTGTTGTGCTTGTTGCCACAATAATACAAGTAAAGAATAAGTGCTTTAATCATTTGTTTAAATCATCTCTTGATCAAATTTAATCTCTTTCAATGCCCCTGATAGTTCTTAAACACTCTTTACTTCTTTCCCTGTTCCCTATTTTTAAAACTCTGTATGCTACTATTAGTTTTTAAAGTTTCTTGATGTAGTTCTTTCTGGAATTAAAAGTCCAGTTTTGTTAGTCATTAGAATAATTTCCCCTTTATTGGAGAAAAACCTGCACTGAGTTAGAATGCTAGAACTAAGAAGAGATCTTAGAGATCATCTGGTCTGTCCCCTAAACCTATAAATGACCTTTGAAGCAGTAGATGGCATTCTGGACTTAGATCCTCATTATGTTAGGCTGAGCCATATTCTTTACCTTTTAGATTTGTCATATATAGGGTATCTCAAAAGTCTTAATGCAACTTTAAGCTTTTAAAGCTTAATGTGATAAAAAATAAAGTTAAGGTTTAATAGCTTAAAACTGCCCTAAGATTTTTGTGACAGTCTCTATATTGGTGACTTGGCATGAATGTTGCATGATATTGTCAGGAGACAGTTTGTAAGTGGTGAATTGTAGTGCATTTTATATTTACCTATTTCTGCTGTTAAAGTGCAGTTTCTTTGATTGTAGACTTTTAGGATTTAGTGCCATTAGGATGTAAATGTTATATTTTAATTAAAAAATGGATTTCTAGATCTTTTGGTAGAAACATGGTTTTACTTACATTTTTAGAACTTTATATTTTTATTGAAGCCAGTATGCCAGATCCAACTGAAAACAACTAAATCTAGTAGAAAATAGTAAATTAAGGAAAATAGCATCTCTTCCTGGTGCAGAAATTAGTTGTTTTTGATCATCTTTTTATTGCATGTTTGTACATTATAGAAGAAATTTAGAACCATGTCAACAGCATGAAGAGATGGATTTAGCATACTGTTCACTTCAAACTTTTTTCAATAGGCATTTAATTAAATTTTTTTTCATAGTATGGAAACTACGTTCTGCTTTACTTATATAGGAGCTTTTTATTTTGTTAACTTTTCTAAATTGTCAACTTTGCTTGGAAAACTGTGTGGAAAAGCCAGAAAAAGTCTGCATGTGTTCCATTTATTCCTTGGCAGTCTTGGGAACTTAGTGATTGGGGCCGGGGGGGGTGTCACAGTTTGCTCCATCACTGAAAGTAGATTGCATGCCAAAAAGATGCAGTGATAAAAATTAATACTTTTTTTTGTGGGGGGGGGGGAAGGTTTGTTTTGTTTGTATTTTTAAAATAGCACATTTCCAAATCAAAAATATGCATTCAGAGTTACTTTTCTTTCTTTCTAGGTAGTTGGTAAGAAAGGAGAAAGCCATTAAGATGCAGAAGACACTGGAAAGACCTTATTGCAATCAGAATGGATCTTCACTTTATCTACGGCTCCTGGATAATTGCTTGACCCTAGCCAGAGACTGTCAATGTTTCCTTTAATGCCATTACCAATAAATCATTGCTTTTCTTCAGATGGTTTCACTAGTGTTTCTATTGTAATCTTGATACATGTATTTGTAAATAAAAGTCATTACTTTTGCCAAATTTAATTTTTGTCATTTTAAGTATGTAAGAATTTTTACTTTCCGTTAGTTTTGAAATTTTCTGGCTTCTGATTTTAGGAGACTTAATATATCCCGTGTTATACTGGCAGACAGTTGACTTTCTAAAGTGGAGAAACTGTCATAATTAAGGGTTATCTGTTTTTGAGAAAATATCAGTTCAATACAATAAAAATTTGAAATGTAAGGGACTGGTAAGAATGGATTTTGAAGTGCCCATGTTTGTATTATGTAATATTTTTATTAAAGAACAGTTGGTTATCTAGGGAAATAGGAATTTTACTTGATCTTTTGAATAGACTTAAGATTCAGCTGTCTAAAAATGTTACCTGCAAACTATTAGATAACAGGACTGAAAATTCCTAGGTCTAATCATTTACCATACCAAGATTTTTAATGCTTTCTGAATCATTTGTGAGTCACCATTTCATTTGTTGTGGCTATATGGACATTAATCATTAGGTAAAAATATAGTACTTGAAATTAAAAGTCTTTTAGTGTCATTAAATAAAGTTATTTCTATTATTTCCTTCATTTAACAAATATTCATTGTGTTCACTACCTAAATATACAATACAGATGTAGAGACGATGGTTCAGGGGTGAAATACCAAAGGGAGGAAGAAAGAGTATACCTGGAATAGTGAAATATGTATATCCACTTAAAGGATGCTTCAAAAACAATTTGGAGAACTTGGGCAGGTATCTCTGAGGAACCAAAGTTTGATGTCATCTTGAGCTGTAATCTTAAAGCATTGGTAAATTTACTTTAAAAATATCCCTGAGTTTTTAAAATTGAATGACTATATAAGAATACACATGACACATGTAGTTGTATAGTTAAAATAATTGAGTAATATCAGTCTGGCTTTTGGGGATGTGTGTCTAGGAACAGAGTAGAGATTCTGTTTTGTATAGAAATAGGTTTGACCTTGGCTTTGGGAGATTAATATGTTTAAATATATAGCTTTCTGGGTGTAAATCATACAGAAAGCCTAGCATTTATTTCATGAAACACATGTACCAGTAGAAATTTCTCATTTTTATGTACTGTTGCACATTAAATGGACTAGAGTGATGTCTTTATTTCTTACATACTTCTTAGCTATGTTGCCTTGGGTGAAGTAGAGGCAGAGAGCCAAGAAATATAAGGCATTTAAGATTATATGTAGAGAATCTCCAATGAATCACTTCTGAAGTTTAGGACAAGATGAATATTAAGAGCTACTTCTGTTACAGTTCTGTACACAACTACCTTTTTGGGTGATTGTAAAAGTGCCTCATCTTACTTATTGCTGACCTCATACTATTTATACTTGACTATTTGATAACCCAGTGATAGTGATTTTTCATATTTGTAAAGGATTGGACATCAGACCTATATTGTTTATGTAACTTTTCTATAACTTAATTGGTTACAATATACAAATCTTCCATAATACAAATTGTAAATAGTTTTAAATGAATGTTTATAGGTAACTGTAAAATGTTTCACTTAATGAGGAGTTTTAATACTATGAATAAACATGGCTTCTTGACATAACTTAAAGTACCAAGCTGAAATCCTGATGTTTTCTCATACTAAGAGAGTAAAATCTAAAGGACATTTGGAACTTCCTATAGAAATAAAAGCTGCCTTGGGAAAATACAGCTATAATCATTTTAACTAAAGCTCATTTGAACAACTTGCCCATTAAACTGAAAATTCAAAATTAGATGTAGAACTAAATTTTTAGTTAGGAATAGTGAAACCTCTAGCATTTGGGAAAACTTTTGATATTCTTTCATTAGGTTTTTATGTTATGGCTCAATAAATTGTTTTTTTACATTTGATTCATCTTTTCTAATTTAAAATAAATTCTGTCTGGGTTCTGACAACCTACACTTCTCCCAGGTGACATATGTCTTGTCTTAGGGTCCTTAGTCTGAAGAGCATATTAATTCTCAGTAAGAGTATGCTGTGTAATGTACACAGTCACAATGTAAGAAACTGTGCCTACCAAGTGCACTGATTAGTTCCTGCCTTTGTGGAACTTAAGACTGCACTTTCATTACTGCTACCATAAACCTGATACTAGAACATTGATAACGTGGACAGGAATGTTCTATAGTTGTCACTTGTCCATTGATAATATGAGCTAAACATTGAAAATGAGTTATTTGAAACTTGAATATTCCTGTGTTATCTATAAAGTGAAAAAAAATGGCATTTCTACATGCTGTTTGGTGTTGAGAACAGGGAGCTGGGCTAGGTTTCTTTTTTTTGTTTGTTTTTTTATTTTAATTTATTTTTAACACGTTTGGTTTTCAGCATTGATTTTCACAGGCGTTTGAATTACACATTTTCTCCCCATTTCCTCCCCCCCACTCCAAGATGGCGTACACTCTGGTTGCCCTGTTCCCCAGTCTGCCCTC
>JAQQSZ010019760.1:0-10295 GCA_028646595.1 Phalanger gymnotis
GCAAAATATAGTTAGTCTTTCACAACATGAGTATTGTGGAAGGGTTGTACATAATGATACGCATGTGGCCCATGTTGAATTGCTTGACTTCTTAGCGAGGGTGTATGGGAATGGAAGAGGGGAGAGAATTTGGAACTCAAGGTTTTAAAAAAATAGATGTTCAAAAGTAAAAAAGTTTTTTTTTTTTCATGCAACTGGAGAGTGGGATGCACGGGCAATGGGGCATAGGGATTTGTCTTGCCCTGCAAGAAAGGAAGGAAGGGGGACGTGGGAGGGGAGTGGGGTGACGGAGGCGAGGGCAGGCTGGGGAACAGGGCAACCAGAGTGTACACCATCTTGCAGTGGGGCGGGAGGAGGAAATGGGGAGAGAATTTGTAATTCAAATGCCTGTGAAAATCAATGCTGAAAACCAAAAATATTAAAAATAAATTAAAAAAAAGAATAAAAAAATTACAATTGGGCAATTAGAAGCTAAAGCCTCTATGAGGCATCAAGAATCAGTCAAAGAAAATGTAAAGAATGAAAAAATCAAAGAAAACGCAAAATATCTGATTTGAAAAAGAATTGACCCGGAAAATAGATCCAGGAGAGATAATCTAAGAATTAATTGGTATACCTGAAAGCCATGATGAAAAAAACAGCCTGGACAGTATTTTCTAAGAAATCATCACGGAAAAGTGCTCCAGGTCCTGGAACCAGAGGGTAAAATAGTCATTGAAAGAATCCACTGGTCATCCCCTGAAGGAGATCCCAAATTGAAAACTCCAAGGAACATTGTAGTCAAATTCCACAAAATGTCAGGTCAAGGAGAAAATACTGCAGGCAGCCAGAAAGGAACAATTCCAATATCATGGAACAACATTCCGGATCATGCAGGATCTCACAGCTTCTTCATTAAAAGACAGGAGGAAAAAAATAGAAATAAATAAAAGAAAACAACAATAAAGACAGGAGGAATTAGAATATGACATTTTGAAAGGCAAAGAAGCTTGGACAACAACCAAGCATAAATTACTCAGCAAAATTGAGCATAATTTTTCAGGCAAGAAGATGGACATTCAACAAAATAAGGGAATTCCAGACCTTAATCATGAAAGGGCCAGAGCTCAATGGAAAATTTGATCTTCAAATACAAAACTCAAGAGAGACATAAAAAGGTAAATGGTAAATCAATGGTAATCAGTGGTAAATCAATGAGGGCAAAATGTTTATACCTATATATAGGATTATATTGTTTTATATTTGTTCTATATATACCAGTCTTGAGAATGGTACAGTCGAATTGAAAGGGATATACATAAACTGAGGGTGTCAGTACAAAGTAACTGATGTGATGATGAAAACATAATTAAAGGGTGCAAAGGGATTGTTTTGATAGAGGAGATAAGGAGGAGGTAGAAAGGGGTAGATTATGCCACATGAAGAGGCACAAAAACATAGAGGAAAAGAAGGGAGGGAGACAAGCAATGTTTGAGGTTTTCTCTTATCAGATTTTATTCAAGGAGGGAACAACATGCTCTGATAAGTATAGAAATCAAATTTGTCCTATAAGCAGTAGGACAGGAAAGGGAAAAGACAAGGGAGCTGGATAGAAGGAAGGGAAGAAGTAGCAAGGGGCAAAAGGTAAGATAACAGAGGGGAATCAAGAGGGAGGGTAAACTGAGGAAGGTATCAGTCAAAAGCAAAGCTTTTTTGAGGAGTGGAAGGGAAAAGGGAAAAATAAAGGCATAAACAGGTTGGGGAAACAGGATGGAGAAAAAGACACAGATAGTGATCATAACTGTGAATGTGAATGTGATGAACTCTCCCATAAAATGTAAGTGGATAGCAGGATGGATTAAAAACCATAATCCTACAAAATGTTGTTTACAAGAAACACATTTGAAACACACAGGCTAAAACTAAAAGGCTAGAGTAGAATACATTATGCCTCAGCTAGAGTAAAAAAAAAAAGCAGGTTGTAGCAATCCTAACCTCAGACAAAGCAAAAGCAAAGATATATCTAATTAAAAGAGATAAGGAAGGATGCTATATTCTGCTAAAAGGCACCACTGACAATGAAAAAATATCATTGCTTAACATATATGTACCAAGTGGTATAGCATGCAAATTCTCAGGGGAGAAATTAAGGGAGTTACAGAAAGAAACAGACAGCAAAGCTATACCAGTGGAGGACCTCAACCTTCCCTTTTCTGAACTTGATAAATCTAACTTCAAAATAAAGAAGAAGTTAAGGAGGTGAATAGAATTTTAGACAAGATAGATATGATAGACCTCTGGAGAAAATGGAATGGGTATAAAAGGAAGATACCTTTTTCTCAGTGGTACATGACAAATACTCAAAAATTGACCTTGTACTAGGGCATAAAAACCTCACAATCCAGTGCAGAAAGGCAGAAATCGTCAATGCATCCTTTTCAGACCATGATGCAATTAAACTGATTTGTAATAAAGGGTCATGGAAAGATAAACTAAAAAATAATTGGAAACAAAATAATCTAATATAAAGAATGAGTGGGTCAAAGAACAAATCATAGAAACAATCAATAATTTCATTCAAAAGAATGGCAATAATGAGACAACATGACAAAACTTATTGATGCAACAAAAGCAGTTCTTAGGGGAAGTTTCATATCTCTGAATATTTACATAACTAAAATAAAGAAGAAGGAGATCAATGAATTGGGAATGCAATTGAAAAAAGCAAGAAAAAGAACAAATTGAAAATCCTTAATTAAATGTCAAAAAATGTCCAGGGTCAGATAGATTTACTAGTGAATTGTATCAAACATTTAAAGAACAATTAATTCTACTACTTTATAAACTATTTAGGAAACTAGGCAAATTCTTTTTATGATACAAACATGGTACTAATTCCTAAACTAGGTAGGGCCAAAACAGGAAAAGAAAATTATAGACCAATTTCCCTAAAAAATATAGCTGTGAAAATTTTAAACAAAATATTAGCAAAAAGATTACAGAAACTTATCACGGGAATAATCCTCTGTGACCAGGTAGGATTTATTCCAGGAATGCAAGGCTGGTTCAATATTAGGAAAACTATAAGTTATCAACAACAAAACTAGCAGAAACCATACTATTATCTCAATAGATGCAGAAAAAGCCTTTGACAAAATACAACACCCATCCCTATTAAAAACATTAGAAAGCTTAGTAATAAATGGAATTTTCCTTAATATCAAAGGAAGCATCTACCTAAAACCATCTGCAAGCATTATATGTAATGCGGATTAGCTAGATGCATTTCCAGTAAGATTGGGGCTGAAACCAGGATGTCCATCAAAACCCTTATTATTCAATTTAGTACTAGAAATATTAGCTTTAGCAATGAGAAGAAAAAGAAATTGGAGGAATTATAATAGGCAAAGAAGAAACTAAGTTATCACTCTTTGCAAATGATATGATAATACATTTAGAGAATCCTAGAGAATGAAATAAAAATCTACTTGAAATAATAAATAAATTTAGCAAAATTGCAGGATATAAAATAAAAACACATAAATCCTCAGAATCCCTTTATAATAATAACAAAGCCCAACACGAAGAGATAGAAAGAGAAATTCCATTTAACATTATTGCAGACATTAGAAAATATTTGGGAGTCTAACTGCCAAGACAAACACAGGAACTATATAAACACAATTGTGAAGCACTTCTCACACAAATAAAGTCAGATCTAAATGAATGGAACAAAATCAATTGTTCATGGCTAGACTGAGATAATATAATAAAAATAACAATTCTATCTAAATTAATTTGCTTATTTTGTGCCATACCAATAAAAATACCAAACATTATTTCATAGGACTAGATAAAATAATAACAAAATTCATCTAGAAGAAGAAAAGATCCAGTATATCAAGGGAATTAATGTAAAGAAATGCTACAGAAGGAGGTCTATCCAAACCAAATATTAAACTGTGGTATAAAGCAGCAGTCATCGCAACTACTTGGTACTGGCCAAGAAACAGAGTGGAGGATCAGTGGAATAGGTTAGGTACACAAGATTCAGTAGTTAATGAATACAGTAATCTACTCTTTAACAAGCTCAAAGAATCCAGCTTCTGGTTTAAGAATTCACTATTTCACAAAAACTACTGGGAAAGCTAGAAAACAGTATGGCAGAAAGTTGTTATAGACCAATATCTTACTCCATATGCCAAAATAAAGTTAAAATAGGGTCACAATTTAGATATAAAGGCTGATACTACAAGCAATTTTGGATAGAAAGAACATTTTACCTCTCAGACTTAGGGAAAAGGGAAGTATTTATGATTAAACAAGAGATAGAGATCATTAGAAAATGTAAAATGGATAATTTTGATTACCTTAAGTTGAAAAAATTTAGTACAAACAAAGCCAATGCAACCAAGCTTAGGAAGGAAACAGAAAATTGAGAATTTTTACAACCAGTGTCTTTGACAAAGGCCTCATCTCTAAAATATACAGGGAACTAAGTTCAATTTATAATAATATAAGTCATTTCCCAATTGATAAATGGTCAAAGATATGAATAGGCAGTTTTCAGAGAAAGAAATTAAAGATATCTATAGGCATATGAAAAAATGCTCTAAATGTCTACTGATTAGAGAAATGCAAATCAAAACAACACTTAGGTAGCACATCTCTCCTGTCAGACAGGAAACAATCAGTTATTTCATTCAAGAGAATGACAATAATGAGAAAACATGCCAAAACTTATCGATTTTTTTCCTAGACAGTTCATTGATGTCTTGTTCAATGTCTTTTTTTCTGAGATGGGACTATTTAAGTGCTTTACCTCCTCTTCTGTTAACCTGGGCAGTTTATGTTTTTATAAATATTCATCCATTTTCCTAAGATTATTAAATTCATGGACATAAAATTGGGCAAAATAATTCCTAATTATTGTTTTAATTTCTTCTTCATTAGAGGTGAATTCACCCTTTTCATTTTTGACACTGGTAATTTACTTTTCTTCTTTCTTTTTTTAAATAAAATTGATCATTTTGTAGTGGCAAAGAATTGGAAATCAAGAGGATACCCATCAACTGGGGAATGGCTAAACAAATTGTGGTATATGAATGCAATGAAATACTATTGTGCTATAAGAAATGAGGAGCAGGTGGACTTCATAAGAACCTGGAGAAACTTATTTTTTTTCTGATGATAAATGAAGGGAACAGAACCCGGAGAACATTGTACACAACCACAGACATACTGCTTCTGTGATGACTAACTTTGATACACTTGTCTCTTCTCAACAATGCAAGGTTCTAAGACAGCTCCAAAAGACTCGTGATGGAGAAGGCTATCCAGTTCCAGAGAGAGAACTGCAAAGTCTGAATGTAGATTGAAGCAAATTATTTGCTCTCTCTCTTTATATTTTATTTTATTTTACTTGATTCTTGGTTTTGTTTCATCTATCTCATGGTTCATTTCATTGGTTGCAATTCTTCTTTACAACTGATTATTGGAAAAGTAAGTTTAATGTGAAGGCATATGTAGAAATTATATCAGATCATGTGCCATCTTGTAGAACAAAGAGGGAGCAAAGGGAGGGAGAGAAAATTTGGAACTCAAAAACCTGTGGAACTGAGTGTTGTAAACTAAAAAAAAATTAATTATTTTTTTAAAAATAATTAAAAAAAACAATTGGACAATGTAAGGTAGGTACTCTAAGAGAAATCAAAAATATATCAAATAGAATTGAAAGGAGGAAAAAATGGAAGAAAACATAAAATATCTCATGGGAAAGATCACTGACCTTGAAAACAGAGCCGGGAGAGACTACATTAGAATCACTGGATGACCTAAAAGCCATAAACGAAAGAAAAACTTGGACTACATCTTTCAAGAAATTATCAAGGAAAACTTCCCTGATATCCTGGAATGAGAAGGCAAAGTAAGTATTGAAAGAATCCACCAATCATATCAGGAAAGAGATCCCAAAATAAAAAACTCCAGGGAACATTATAGCCAAATTTCAGACCTCTAAGTTCAAGGAAAAATGCTTCAAGTGGCCTGAAAGTAACAATTCAAATAGCAGGGAGTAACAATCAGGATTCCACAGTACTTGGCAGCAGCAACATTAGAGGACTGGGGGTTATTGGACATGATATACTGGAAGGCATAGGAGTTATCATTAGAACCAAGAATCACTCATCCAGCAAAATTAAGCATAATACATCAAGGTAAAAAAAAATGGTCATTCAATGAAATAGAGTGATATCAAGCCCAATTCAATGTAGCAACAAGAAAATTATAACACAGTATTACAGCAAGGAACCAAGTGATCCTGTAACCTTCCTCCCTGCTAGGGCCTTCCCTTAAACGATCACTCATGAATCTTAACTGTTTGCTTGCCTGTGTCTTCTCCCACAGTTCTGAAAGCCCTTAAAGTTCTCAGAGTCCTTATAGTCTCCTGGATTCTCTGGATTCTCAGTTCTCCAATCTCTCAATGCTGTAGATTCTCAGCTCCTTGTTCTCTGCAACTCTTTTGTGTACAGTCTCCCCTCTACAGCCTCTCTCAATACTAGCTGCCTCAATGTCTTCTTGATGTCTGCTTCTCAATTCTCCTTCTCAGTTCTGCTGCTCTCACACACTTGGCTCTCTTTATATACAGTCCTAGGAGGCATCTGACCAGCTAGAACTCAGTGTACATACGCTTGGCTCTGGTCTTATCATCTCTCCTTAAGGCCCTGAAGGTTTCACACTTCTTGTGACCTAAATACCAAAAGGGTGTGGGCCTATGGTCTTGCACCTGCTAAGTAAAGGGTATATGTAAAGGCACTATTGAATGGGTGGGGAAGATCTTTAATCATATTAGCACTATACCTTCTAAGTTGTCTTTAGTGTTTGTGGGTTGAGAAGTCTGGAACCACCACAGGTGCCAGTGAATCAGTGCCCCAAGGCCTGTTCCAGGTTTTCTGGGGCCCAGATTGTGCTGATGTGTTTTGTGTTGGACTGTGCTCTTCTCCCAGCTCAGTGCAATAGATCATCCTGTTGACCTTCCAGGTTGTCTTGGGCTGGAAATTTGTTTCACTCTATCATTTTGTGAGTTCTGCTGCTCTAGAATTTGTTTAGAGTCACTTTTTAACAGTTATTTAGAGGGGCTTGGAGGTTCAAGCTCAAGCAATTCCTTGCTTTTATTCTGCCATCTTGGCTCCTCACCCAATAACCCTACATTTGAAAGAGAAATTAGATAAGCCACCAAAGAGCTTCCTAAGTAAAAATTCCAAGGACTAGATTAATTCACAAATGGATTGTACTGAACATTTTCAGAACAATTAATTCCAATAAAATATAACATTGTAGAAAAGTGGATAAAAAGAAGTCACAAATATGGACTGATACCTAAACCAGGAGGAGAAAAAATATAGAACAATTTCCTAATGCATACCAATTCAAAGATTTTAGAAACACCAGCAAAGAGATTATATCAATATATCACAAAGATCATACTTTATTACTCAGCGAGATTTATATCAGGAACGCAGGACTGGATCACGATCAGGAAAACTATCAATATAATTGACAGTATCAATAACAAAATCAACAAATATAATACGATTATCTCAATAGAGAGAGAAAAAGTTTTTGACAAAATTCAGTACTCATTCTTATTAATGATATTAGAGAGCTTAAGAATAAATGGGGCTTTTCCTTAAAATGATAAGTAGCATTTATCTAATACCAAGAGCAAATATTATTGTAATTAGCATGAGCAAGAAGCCTGTCCAATAATTTTAGGGATGAAGCAAAGATGCCAATTAATATTATCAGTAACAATATTCGATATTGTTCTAAAATGTTTGCTATGGCAATGTCAAAAATGGAAGAAATTAGAATAGGTAATGAGGAAAGAAAACTATCACTCTTTGTAGATGATATGATGGTATATACTTAGAGAATCCTTGAGAATCACACAAACAACAACAAAAAAAAAACTTGCCAAAATCATTCACCAAATCGAGCAAAGTTGTAGGATATAAAATAAAAACACACAAATCACCAGCATTTCTTTATATGAAGAATAAAGTTCAGGAGGAATGAATAGAAAGAGAAACTCCACTTAAAACGACTGTAGACAGTACAAAACATTTTGGAGTCTATCTGCTAACAGAAACTCAGGAACTATATGTGCACAATTACAAAACATTTTCCCTCAATTCAAGTCAGGTCTAAGCTAAAATTCTGGACAAATGTCAATTGCTCATGGGTAGGCAAAATCAATATAATAAAAAAATGCCAATTCTACCTAAATTATTTTACTTATTCAGTGCCATATCAATCAAATTACCAAAAATAAAATAGAAGTGGGAAAAATATTAGCAAATTTCATCTGGCAGAAGAGAAGGTAAAAATACCTAGGGAATCAAGTGACCGAAGGGGCTTAGCAGATCTCAAATTGTATTACAAAGCAGTAATCATCAAAACAATCTGGTACTGGATAAGAAATAGAGTGGTGGATCAGTGGAATAAATTACTTATACAATACACCGTTGCAAATATCTATAGGAATCAAGTGTTTGACAAATCCAAAGATTCAAGATTTTATGACAAGAAGTCATTATTTGGCAAAAAAAAAAATGCTGGGAAAACTGAAAACATTTTGGGAGAAACTAAGCATAGACCAATACTACACACAGTTAAACAGAGATAAGGTTAAAATGCTTACATGATTTAGATATAAATATTGATACCATAAGCAAATTAAGGAAGCATAGGTCGCCTGTCAGATTTATGCATAAGGGAATTTATGGTCAAACAAGGGAAATATTTTAAGATGTAAAATCAATAATTTTAATTGCATCATATTTAAAGGGTTTTGTACAAACAAAACCAGTCTAGTAAAAATTAGAAGGAAAATAGGGAAAAATTATAGTAAGTTTCTCTGATAAAGGCCCCATTTCTCAAACATAGAGAAAACCAAGTCACATTCATTTTAAAAAGTGAGTCATTATCCAGTTGGTAAATGGTCAAAGAAGATGAACAGATAATTTTCAGAAGAAATCACAATTATCTATAATAATATGAAAAATGCTCTTCATCATTTTTAACTAGAAAAATGCAAATTCAAGTGACTCATAAGTACCACCTCACACCTATCAGATTGGGTAATAGCAGGAAAGGAAAAGGACAGATGTTGGAGGAGATTTGGAAAAATAGGTCCACTGATTCCCTGTTGGTAGAATTGTCAACAGATCCAATCGTTTTGTAGAAAAATTTGGAACTATGCCAATGGACTATCAAGCTGTGCATATTTTTGGACCCAATAATACCACTAAAAGGTTGGTGTGCCAAAGAGATCAATGAAAAAGGAAAATGACATCTATATACAAAAACTGCCATGGAAATTCTCTTTGTGGTGGTGATGAGGCTTGGGGTTGTGTGAGGTAAATAAAATGTGAAGACGTCACGGGGAAGATATGTATAAATATACATCTATATCTACACTAAGGAATGTTTAAAAATCAAGAAATAGGGAAGTAAAAAAAAAACATTCTGAGGCTGTGCGAGTCTGATGGCTCAGCTTCCGGGAAAGTTTACCCTGAAACATTTTGTTCTTTCTTCTGGTTCTGGTTTAAAGATTTGCTCAGTAAGAATAGGGTCACTGTGACCTGCTTTCCTTTACTGTAAAAGTACTGTTAGAGAATGGAGAGGGTCTCACCCTCCTCTTATCCTATTCTCCTTCTTTAGATGTATAGATGTCACCTCAGTTGTAATCATTAACTAAAGGAATGGGAATTGGAGTTTCTGTGCCTCAATTTCCCAGTTCTTTGTCTAGTTTTCATGCTCAGATTGTAAGCCTGCCTCCCAGCCAATGCTGAGAGGGGTCAGAGGTGGGCAGGAGTTCTCTTGTGTTAGGTATAATTATGGGTACTTTGCCGCTTGTAAAATGCCTCCTTTGTTGGTTCTGCTCTGTGTTAGCAGAGGATGCCCAATTCTTGAGAATTGAATAAAATTTATTTCTGTTCCCACCCTGAGATGGCTCCTTACTAACTTTTAATTGGTGAGGGTCTTTTATCCCACACAGGGTTAAGGGATGCTTGAGACCCCAAAATACCAACAAATTACCAACATAACAAGGCTAGGTCCTGCCAAATATATTGGACTCAAGCCTTCTCAGTCAAAGGAAAACAAAGTTTATTAAAGATTTGCCATATTGGGTACACTCTTAGGGAGCCTGAGCCAGCAGGCCAGATTACTCTTGAGCTGAGCTAGATTGAATCTGAGTGCCTTCATGGAGGCAAGATGGAGCTTATATACAGAAAGATTGTGGGAGGGATCTA
>JAQQSZ010019761.1:0-10295 GCA_028646595.1 Phalanger gymnotis
TGAAGTTGTCTCCCAGCTCACCACTCCTCGCAGCCGAGCTTCCGGGGTTCTCCTGCCTCAATGACCAGAGACCATTGGTTCCCCAGCTGGCCCCTCCTAAGTCACCAATCCACACCCACACAGGTTTCACACCTGACAGGGCCCTGGGCCTGGGGCTTAGCACTTAACAGCTGAAAGTACTTCCACTCAAAAGAAACAAAAGCCATGCTAATGAGACAATTTTGCTTAACAACACACTCCATTACATAGTTGGAAAGAAGTCTGCTTGGCTTCATGTGAGAGACTGTTGTAGAAGAGAATGCTAAGGCTTCTTAAGCAACACTGAATGTAAGAGGCAGTCCTTCTGCCCTGAAGTCATGCCATGTGGAACCAGGACACCAGCATCCACTGGGATATCTGTGCTAGAGCTGTAGATCACTCTGCTTAGAGCTAGAGGAGAACTGAAGGATGTCATGGAATTGGTAATGTAGGAAGCAGAGATAGTCTAAAATGTATACTGAGAAGGAAAAAATCTGGTGACTGGCTTTGCAACAGGAGAGGGGAGAGGGGCGGAGGGAATAATATCTAATCTTCTTTACAGTGTAGAAACAGCAGAAATCATATTAGAACCAAACCTAGTAGTATTGTGTTTTGCATCTATCTAGTATACTTATGTACTATTGTGTAAGGGGCTCTTGAGAGCCTGATGAGCTTGGGAGTTGAGGCCCAAGGACAGTCACGTGGGAAATAAGGAATTATCTCTTGTTGGGGTCCTCTCACCCCTGGTAGTCCTCGACCAGCAAGTACCTGTCTCGGTACGCAATGATTGAGGTGGGAGTCAAGATGGAAGGAACTCCGTTTATTGTTACAGCAAGCAGGATTTTTATGCAGTACTAGCCTTCATTTCTGGGTGCAAGCAAGCTCGTGCACGATCCTCTAAGCCTATTGGGAGCCCCAAGGCCATGCATCACAGCTCGTGGACAACTCATGTCCAGTGCTTATTTGCAAAGGGGGCATGTGCTGTTCACAGCCTGCCTTATCAGAGGAGGAGGAGCTGAGCTGGACTGTGTAGCCCCGGATAATTCCTTATTTTCCACGGGATTGTCCTTGGGCCTCAACTCCCAAGCTCATTAGGCTCTCAAGAGCCCCTTACGCTATTGCATAATATTATTGTCCTTCTTTGTGTTTTTTATCCATACTTGGACTATAAGCTCTATGAGGGTCTTATCCAAATTTGTGTCTTCCCTGGAACATGGTTGTATACATATGTGTACACATGCCTAATAAATGTTTACTAACAGATAATAATAGACACCAGGACTCCCAGTGTAGCTTATATTGGAGTAGGATTGGTTGGTTGGTTGTCCTTTGTTCTCAAAGGGGACTGAAATGATATCACTATATTAGAGTCAAGTTATAGTGTGTCTGACTGGCTGATCAGACCAATACAGACTTGGAATGCTCTACCAAAGGTTGGGCACAAATAGTCCATGTGAACATTTGGAGTAGATTCTCTATAAATTTATACATCCCACATTTCTTTTGAGCTACTTCAATTCTGCTTTGCTCACAGAGCACAGCACCTTCTCTGATGAAGGCATGCCCTGCTGGGTGATCCAGTGCCAGTGTCTTCTATGTCACACAATCAATTCTAAAGTTCTTAAGGGAGACCTTGAGAGTATCTTTGTTTTGCTTTTTCCAATCACCATGTGAGTGCTTGCTCTGTGTGAGTTCTCCATAAAATAGTCTTTTAGCCTAGCATGTACTTGGCATTTGAGCATCATGGCCAGCCCATTGTAGTTGCTCTGTCTGCACTACTTCTAAGGATATACACATTGATAATGATCTCGATGCATGCATTGTCAGAGCTAGCTCATTGTTGAGAGTCTCTAAAGGAAAAGTGTGGGAGAGAAGAGATATTAGACTGAATTCTGAACTGAAGGTCTACAGAGCCGTTGGACTAACCTCATTGTTGCATGCCTGTGAAACCTGGACAGTCTACCAGCGCCATGCCAGGAAACTGAATCGCTTCCATTTGAATTGTCTTTGGAGGATCCTGAAGATCACTTGGCAGGGTAAGATACCACTAATAGACGAGGAATAGGGATGTATAAAAGTGGGCAAAGGCTCCTTCATCAGAAGGGTCCAGGTGAGTCCAGGCTCAGTTTAGGACAAACCTAGGTGAAATGAATATAATTTGTCCTTTCTGAAAGACTCCTAGGTAAAGGGCTTGCCAGGCCCAACTCAGCTGACACGGTAAGCTTCTGCATAGTATAGTGGAAAGAACATAGATTCTGGAGTCAGAGGACCTGGGTTCAAGTTCACCTCTCATACTGACTTCTCTGACCTTGACCAGTCACTTAACATCTCTGGTATCATAGGATCATGTATTTAGAGCCCGTAGCACCCTCAAGGCCATTGAGTCTAACCTCGTTTTCTAGATGT
This sequence comes from Phalanger gymnotis, assembly GCA_028646595.1. NCBI lineage: Eukaryota > Metazoa > Chordata > Mammalia > Diprotodontia > Phalangeridae > Phalanger > Phalanger gymnotis. The sequence goes on from JAQQSZ010019761.1 coordinate 2,425, forward strand.
GGGCCTCAGTTTCCTCATTTGTAAAATGAAGAGGTTAGACTAGATGACTGCTAAAGTCCCTTCTAGATCTACTATGATGAAGCTTAGATAATATTAAGAAATAGTCCCGTACTGGCCTCCTTCATGTTTCTGGAACAAGACTCTCCATCTCCTATTTTTGGGCAATTTCACTGGCTGTTTCCTATATGTGGGATGCTCTCCTTCCTTTCTGCTTCCTGGCTTCCTTTAAGTCCCAGCTAAAATCCCACCTTCGGCAGGAAGCATTTCTTGATGTCCTTTAATTCCTATGCCTTCCCTCTGTTGATCACTTCCAAATTATCTTGCATGTAGCTTGTTCCTAGATAGTCGTTTGCACGTTGTCTCTCCCGTTAGACCAAGAGCTCCTTAAGAGCAGGTGCTGTTCTTTAACTTTCTTTATATTCCCAATGCTTTCTGGCACATTTTAGGTACTTAATAAATATTTATTGACTGAATGATTTGTATAGTATTTTAATGTTGTTTTCTTTTGAGACTAGGTCTCTTTATCTCACCCAGGCTTGAAGGTATGGTGGCCCCTCACAGCCCAATCCTACTGCTAATTGTCATGAAAGCTTTGATTTGCTGGGTTTCCAAATTGGGCTGCTTTGCCCCTCCTTAAACAGCCTGATGGTTCCTCCCCAATTCTATTCTTGAAGGGTGTGTGGGATGAAAAACCCTCACCAATTAAAAAAAGTTAATTTTTAATAAGGAGCCATCTCAGGGTGGGAACAGAAATAAAATTTTATTCAATTCTCGAGAGAGAATCCTCTGCCAGAACAGATCTAGCAAGGGAAGGCCCCATACAAGGGGTAAAGCATCAATACCTATACCTAACTCAAGAGAATTCCCGCCCACCTCTGACCCTTCTCACCATTGGCTGGGAGGCGGGCTTACAATCTGAGCACAAAAAACTAGACAAAGAACCGGGAAATCAAGGCACAGAAACTCCAATTCCCATTCCCTTAGTTAATGATTACAACTGAGGTGACATCTATAAATCTGAAGAAGGAGAATAGGATAAGGAGAGGGGGAGACCCTCTCCATTTTTCTACGGTACTTTTACAGTAAAGGAAAGCAGGTCGCAGTGACCCTATTCTTACTGAGCAAATCTTTAAACCAGAACCAGAAGAAAGAACAAAAAGTTTCAGGGTAAACTTTCCTGAGGCTGAGCAATCAGACTCACAGCCTCAGCAGAATTTTCCACCTCCTTATTTCCTTATTTCTTGATTTTTAAAAATTTCTAAGTATAGATGTGAATAGACATAGATATATATTTATACATATATATTCATACATATATATATATATATATATATATTCCCTGTGAGGTCTTCACATTTTATTTTCTCACTGCCTCACACAAAGGGTCACTGTTTTGGGACTAGCCTTAGTGCAGACACCCAATTGGCTTTCACAACTCAGAATTCCTGAGTTCAAGTGATCCACCAGCTTTCGTCTCCTCCAGGACCAGAGATTATAGGCATGTACCACCGTACCCAGACATTTTGACTTTTAAAAATACTTTCATATACAGTATAATCTCTTATTTAATTCTTACACTATGAACTATAACACTGAGAGGTTATGAGACGTGTCTAAACTCTCACAGTCAGTTAGCAGAGAGCAAGACTCTGTAAGGTCTTTAGACCCGCTTAGGTATTTTTTACCACTGGACTGCATTTTCCCTTTGCCTGTGTGTCCTCTCAAGGAGTCCAGCCAGGTATCCCATTCACATTCCCTTTGGGGCACCACCTTGGACTTTGGAGGAAAGTGAACAGGAGGCAGTGTGAGTCCTTCCCTTGGACTTCTCGGGGCACCATTGCCAGTCTAGTAACTGATGAGGTGCCATTTTGTGGGAGTCCACAACATTTTGTCATCAGTTCAATTCAGCCAGTATTTTTAAGTGCCTGCCTACTGTTAGGCAAGATACTTTATTTGTCTCTTCACTTTGCCTTTTAATTGGCTATCTACCATGCCTGGAATTCTCTCCCTCCTCATCCCTGACTTTTGGCTTCTTTCAAGTTTCGGCCAAATTGCCACCTTCTGAAGGAAGTCTTTCCCAATCAGTCCTTAATGTTAGTGTTTTGATGTTATTTCCATTTGATCCTGTATGTATCTTGCTTGTACATAGTTGCTTGCATATTCTCCCCTCCCCTACCACTCCCAATTAGAGTGTTAGCTCCTTGAGGACAAGAACTGTTTTGCTTTGCGTTGTATCTACGGAACTTAGATCATTGCTTGGTACATAGTAGGGCACTTAATAAATGTTTGTTGTTTACCTCTCATTTCTATCTTTTTTTCTTACATAAACCCAATATCTTTATTAACCTCTGTGTCAAAATAATACCTCTGTTAAAAGTCCTCCTAACAAACAAGTACAGTCAAGTAAAAGGAATTTACATATTGACATGTCTTAATATGCATTCCCCATTCTCTACCTCTAGTCTATCAACTCTCTGCAAAGAAGTGAGAAGCATGCTTCATCTTCATCCTTCCGGAGTTGTGATTGGTCATTGCATAACTCAGAATCCTTCAGTTTTTCAAAGTAGTTTTCCTTTACATTACTGTAGTTATATAAATCATTCTGCTGGTTCTACTCACTTAACTATTTCTCAATCCATGGTTCTGAGTTTCCCATGCATCATTTCATATGACGTAGTAGTATTCCATTACAGTCATATAACATAACTTGTTCAGCCCAATTGATGGGCACCTACTTTGTTTTTAGATCTTTGCTACAATAAGAAGTGCTGTTATAAATATTTTTGTACATGTGGGTCCTATCCCTGTATCTTTGATCTCTTTGGTGGTAACAGGCTTAGCAGGGATATTGCTGATTCAAAGGGTATACATGATTTCAACTCCTTATATTTTAGAAATGAGACATTTATCAGAAAAACTTATTGCCAAGATTTTTTCCTTAATTCACTATTTCCCTTCTAATTTTGGTTGTGTTGGATTTGTCTAGGCCTTACTTTTTGACGGATATTAATAAACTGGAGCCTGTCCAGAGTAGGGCAACAAGGATGGTGGAAGGCATTGAACCCATGTTATATAAGAATCAGTTAAATGATTGGGACATTTAGCCTTGAGAAGAGACTACCTCAAGTATTTGAAGTATGTGGAAAAGAGATCAGAAATTCAATCAATGAACACTTACATGTGAGGCACTTTGTTCTATGGATACAAAGAATAACCAGAAATAGTCTTCGCCTTCAAGTAATGTAAATTATAATGAAGGTAGGGTAGGATGGAAGAATATGTGAATAACTAGATACATAAAAGATACATACTGAATATCTGGAAGGTAATCTCCAAAGGCACTGGTAGCTGGGGGGAACTAGGAGAGACTTCTTGTAGAAGCTGAGATGTGAAAGAAAGCCAAGAAATTTAAGAAACTGCCTCAGTCCAGTTTTGTCCGGTCAAGTATCTGAGTCTCCCTAGTAGCAATAGAAGTATACACTAATGACCCTTGCTGTCATAAAATGAAACCATGCAAAATTATTGCTTGTTTATGCAATACTCTTAAGTAGGGGGAGAAAGACCTTGGTGACTAGGAGGGTGATGGTGGGGGAAGGCAGGGGTTTTTTTTTTTTGTGGAGGGAAGAGGAAGATAAAATGTTCACAACATTTATCAAGTGATTTCTTCACAACAACCCTGCGGGGTAGGTAATACAGGAATGTTTGTCTTCATTGTATAGCTGAAGAAACTGAGGTTCAAACAGGTAAGTGCCTTGCCCATTGTCACACAACTACTGAGTGTTGGAGGCAAGATTCAAATCCAAATCACTTCAGCTTCTAAGTCTAGAGATTTCCGCATCATGTCACAAAGTTTTCCAAGGATTTGCTCCCCCTCCTTAGATTCTTCAGGTGCTTGTTGTCATGACCTTTGCTCTCCTGGTCCCTCCTTTTATGCTAGTTTGGGTTCCTTGGGGCTAAGCTCTGTCACCTCCTCCCCCTCCTCAATGCACACTAATTGCATATGCTGGGCACTGTCTTGTGAGACTGGGATGTAAAGAGGCTGACCACTCAGAGTATAAAAGAGTTCTTGCCCTGGAGGGGCTTGTAATTGAGTGGAGAAAAGAAAGATGCAAGCAGGTACTTGAGAAATGCCAGATGAATGAAACTGACAATAAATGTTATTGGAACTTCAGAAGTGGAAGGAATTGCTTGAGGGAAAGCTTCATGTAGAACGTGGGATTTGAGCTAGGTCTGAAGAAAGGGTAGTATAACAAGGAGAGCAAAAGAGAGAACAGTCTAGGAAGGTCAATGGTATGAGCAGAGGCCCAGAGACAGAAATGCACATTAGGAAGTAAAGAGAGATAGTTTAGTTGGGGGAGGGAGAATGGGTACTGTGTACAGGAGTAGTAGAAGATGAGGCTGGAGAGTTAGATAGGAGTCAGATTAGGATGTCTTTGAATACTTGGCTAAAGACTTTGGACTTCATCCTATGGCCATAAAAATAATAAGAATAATAATGGTGATGATAACATATCTAATATCATTGCAATTGCTTTAAAATAAAAGTACTTTCCTCCTAAGTTTGAGGTAGGTAGTACAAGATCCCATTTTACAGATGAGGAAACAGGTGTAGAGATGTTAAGTGACTTGCATGACTGATTGCCCAGTGAAGAGACATTGGAAATTGTTTTATTTTGGAGATAGTTATTTGTATACAGTAGTGTGTTATATAAATACTTTGACCATAGTGTGCCAGATGTTTGGAGGGGGTGAGGCTGGAGACTGGAACACCAGCTAGGAGACTATTTTAGGAGATTAGCTCAGATTAGGTCCCAACACATAGTAAGTGCTAAATAAATGCTTTGTCTATCTATATGGTGTCAAAATATTTTTGAGACACCTAATTTCCCAGAACAAAGATTCAGCTAGCAGGCTGTGCCCTGAGTGTGGCATAACAATGACCTTTGCTCTCTGGATGATCTCACCCTCTGGCAGTGTATTGCTTTGACCAGCTCCAGGTCTTTACTGCCTCCTATTTCCCAGGGACCTGAGACTCATCTATTACCTTGCTTAACTTGCTCACAATCCCTGTTCCAGGTAAGGGCTAAATGAACTGAACCAGGTACTGTATCCTATTGTGATACAATCAACTTGGAGATGGTTTCCACAGGATGGGAACACCAGACCTAAGGATGACTATACCATAGTCCAACCCACTTATGTATATGAGCCCTGCCTGTACCCCAGCATGCTAAGCCCCTCCTTCTCAGGAGGGGGGCTTCCACTTGCAAGTGTTTTCCTCACTCCGAAAGTAATTAAATTGCTACTTGGTTCCTGACACACCAGTATCTCGCTTATTCTGTTTTAGCTCCAGCCATTCTCAGTTTTGAGACCCATCTAGTCAGGAATACATTAAAAATTCTGTTGACAGTAGTATAAGTGTGAAATCATGAAGGCCTGGCACCCCAAGCAGTAATACAGGCTTTTTTGAGATATCTTTTTCCTTCTTTTACATTGGGAGTTCACTGTTTCTGATAACATTGCCCTGTTTTGTTGTAAGAATCTTCCCTATGGCAGGGGCTCTCTCCTGGTTTTCATATACCATATTTCCCATGTATAAGACTCACCTTAATTTTGGGGACCGAAATTTGAAAAAAATGTTACATAAAGTTATTGAACTCAAGTTTTATTCACCTGCTCATAGCTTTCAGGCATTTTTGGGCAAGTCTGGTGCATGTAGGCATGCTTAGTCCATTCCATTTCGTGAACCTGAAGCACCAATTGTGTCCTCCTTCAAATCAGTACCCTCTTTTTCATCAGCAATTCTTCTTGCCTCATGCTGAACCATCTTTGTGGACACAGGAATTCCAATTGTCCTTTGCTCTTCAATCCATACCTTCAGTTCCCTCTCTAAATCAGGCCATTTGCTGACTTGCCTCTCATGGCCTTCTTCTGCCTTGGCGTTTTCATTAGGGTTTCTTTTTCCTGTAGCCAGTCTCAGATTGTTTTCTCAGTTGGAGGAGGACCAAACTTATGTTAAGTAGCACGATTTCCATTCACTTTTGCAAACTGGATCATTTTTAACTTGAATTCAGCACTGTATGAAAATCTTTTCTGAGGCATTTCTGGGCAGAACGTGGCAAAATGTAACCTAATATACGGGTAACAAATGCGAAACAATGAGCGCAAACACAAGTGCAAAAAAGTGGGAAATGCAAGTAAAAAAAATCTACAACCACTGTATAAGATGCACCCAGTTTTTAGACCTCAAATTTTTTGGGAAAAGGGTGCATTTTATACATGGGGAAATACAGTAATTATAAAAGGGACCCCAAGGGGATATCTCTTTCCTCCGATATTTACTCACTTCAGAGAAGGCTTTTTGTAAAGCTTGTTGTTATTTCTTCTTCCCTTCTGTGTACGGTTCCTGTCCTTGAGAAAGTTCCTTCTCTTGGGGGCAGTGTTCCTTTTTTGGGGGGCAGACCATCCATCAGAAGGTAGAAGCAGCTTGTCTGCCGCTTCTTCTCTGCCCTCCTGTTGATCTCTCCCTTCCAAGAAAGCAGACAATGACTCAGACCCAGGGAGCTGAATTCTACTCTTCCAGACTCCGCCATGGGGAAGGGGGGTGACAGTGAAAATTTTGAGCAGATTTCTATCCCCAGCCAGTGCACCCAATTAGGAGAATATAGGGCTCTGTGAGTTAGATGAGCCACAGATAGAGAGAGGAAAAGTCTTGAAGGCCAGGTAAAGGTAGGCTGGGTTGGGATTAGGCAGGACTCTGGTACTTTTCTGTGCTTGACCCATTCCAGGACCCTCTCCCTCTCTGAGCCTCATTTTCCTGAGAACTCTTTGCATGAGTAGAAAAGAGTAAGAAGACAACATAGTACAGTAGAAAGAGTGCTGAATATCTGAGGCTCTGAGTTTAAGTCCCAGCTCTATCACTTATTACCTATGTGATCTTGTGCCAGTAACTTAACCAAAATGACTAAAGTTAACCTCTGAGGTCCCTTCTAGTTATAGAGCCCTAATCCTAAAAAGTGTATGCCTCTGTGGTTATAGAAAAGCACAGCTGGAGAGTATAATGTAGATCTTTAGTTGGGTTAGGATGCAGAGAAATTGGGTATATAGTTAGCCTCAGGAAATCTGCCCCAGAAAATAGTCCCAACCAAAGGGTATAAGGGGAAAAAGGTATGGAGTATAGTAATGGTGAGGACATTCTAAGCTCTGCTATAGTACATCTTATAGCTGGGAGAAATTCATTCTATCTCCGTGTCTCTAGAGGGGAGTCTTTGACTGACATTCTGGGAATCTTCCTCCTTTATCCCCAGGACTAGGCTACAAAAAAGGCCCCAAATCTGCATTTCTAAGCTGCTCCCATAAAGGCGGACCCAGGTCCTTTCCTCTATTTTAAAGAAAGAAAAAGAGACAATAAAAGGGAGGTAGAGTAAAGGACTAGCCGGAGGGATTCTTGGTCCCTGGTAATAATAATGAGTCAGCCCTGCTGAGAGGTGTTGTATAATTTGGGGCTGGAGACCCAGGTAGGAGCTTTATTGGCTATTATCATCCCCTTCCCCTGCCTAACTCTTGAGTCCCACTTCTAGGGACAGGAATGAACATTGTCTTCTCTCTTACTTTTTGAGTTCCAGCTCAGTATTTCTAGATCTTTTGATTTGCTTCTGTGAATTTCTAGACCAAGTAGCTCATCACTGAGATCTTTCTGAGGAACCATGTTACAAACTCTAGGATATGACTAGGGAATGCAATTGTGTGTATCACGATTCCTGGCCTTGCAGATTCTGGTGCATTGGTGCTGCCAACTACCACTGCTTCCTGTTGATTAAGATGCCTATCTCATTCTTTTACAGGTACCGGGGCCTTGTTCTTCTACTCAC
>JAQQSZ010019762.1:0-10295 GCA_028646595.1 Phalanger gymnotis
GCCTGCCTCAGTTTCCTCTTCTGTAAGATAGAAATAACAATAGTACCTACCTCACAGGGCAATAAATAAGTGCTTAGCATAGTGCCTAGCCCATGTGAGGTGTTTAATAAATGCTTATTTCATTCTTTTCCAATAGGTTGGAGTAGATTCCAATCAAAGTTGATATCCCAGATATTTTCACTGGGTCTGGACACACCAGAGCCACAATGTTTACTTTCTTTCTGACATGTTCCAGTTCCTTAGGAAATTTCAAGCTCATATAAATATAGCCCAAATATAAGGATTCTTTTCTCATTTGGCTCACAGAGTCCCAGCCCCTAAATTGGCTATAAACACATCTTTTGCTAATGTGTTTTGATTAACATATAACATGACTGGAATTTAATGATCACCTGAAGCAACGTAATGGATAGAGGCAATGGATTTGGAATCATGAAGACCTAGGTTTGAATCCTGCCTCAGCTGTGTGACCCTGGGTGAGCCATTTTACTTTTCTAAATCTGTTTACTTATCTGTAAAATGAGGATAATAAAAGCAAATTAATCTATATAAAGTGCTTTGTAAACATTGAAATAATATATATGACACCCATGTTATATATATACACACATATACATCATAATGTATATTGGCTGCTACTATGTTCTATCTTTAATCCTCACTTTAATACTCACTGAGTCCAGATGGAAAGGACTGGGACATGGTCCCTGGTGAGACCTGGCTTAGATTCAGTGGGGTCTGAAGCAGACTCCATTCTTGACTCTTTCCTTGTTTCCCCATGCCAGTCTAATCTCATTCGGTTTCAGACATATCAAGCCCACATTCTTCTCTTTAGGATTCTCCTGTCCAGCTGCTCTATACCTGTCATTATGTCACTGGTTTTTGCTGTTGCTGTTAATGTTCTGGCATCAGGAACATCTGCTTTTAGGGGAGGTGCAGCTTCATTTCTGAACAGACTTTCTTGAACTTCTGCCTTTGAATCTGAGTGACCCAGGGTGGTCTCTGATCTTTTTGGCCCAGACAGGCCCAACACTTGGTCTAGTTAAGCAGAAGTGACTTAAGGATCTCCAAATTTTACTGTTAGATTCAGCCTCGATCTTAAAAATAATAAATCAAGCAAAAATCCCAAACTCTTCATACTGTTTGCCCAACAGAAAGCTATAGAAAATATCAGCTGAGTCAGCAGAGCCAGGCTGAAGCAAATCTGTGAAGCCAGCAAAGATTCTTCAGGGAGGTATTTCTACTTTTCTGGGAATGGAGACTCAGAGTCAAATATGGTAAAGAAGGAGGCCACTGGAGAGGCCACCCAGTTCCTGCTTCTCATTGTACAGATGAACTTCAAGGAGATTCGGCGACTTTCCTGAGGCTACATCAGATTTACAGCTGAAGGGGAGCTTTGAACATAGAACATGGAGCACAGAATGTTAGAGCGAGAAGAGTCCTTAGAGGTTATCTCATTCAACCTCCTCATTTTATAGTGGTGGACACTGAGATATCACTTACCTAGTTTAAGTCACTAGGTTGCCTCTCAAAAAGGACTATCTTTTTTTTTGAGGCAGTTGGGGTTAAGTGACTTGCCCAGGGTCACACAACTAATAAGCATCTGAGGGCAGATTTGAACTCAGGTCGTCCTGACTCCAGGGCCAGTGCCCCGTAGCTGCACAGCAGTGATCTTACAGGATGCTACATGACTGAATCAAGGAATACCATGACCTCTGAGGAACCAAGATCACAGAGAACCCCAAACAGACAGGAAAGGCAAAGAATGAGTGAAACCAGGCAGGTCATCGATAACTTCGAACATTGGATTCAGTGACCATTTAGTGATCACCTACTATGCGTAAGTGCCCATAACTTCAAGTAAGACATCACTACAAAGATGTAAGGATAGAAAAGTGGTTTGGAAAAGGACAGTGACGGAAAACAGGCGGACGGTATAGCCTGAATGCTGTACTGGTCGTTATGAAATATCAAAACCATGAGGGATTGTTTTTACATGCAACTGGGAAATAAGATACACAGGCAATGGGGTAGAGAAATCTGTCTTGCCCTACAAGAGAGTAAAGGGGAAGGGGATAATGGGGGGTCGGTGGGGTGATAGAAGGGAGGAAAGACAGGGAAAGGGACAATCAGAATGTACACCCTCTTGGGTGGTGGAGGGGAGAGATAGGGAGAAAATTTGGAACTCAAAATCTTGAGGAAATGAATGTTGAAAACCAAGAATTAATTAATAATTATTTTTTTTTTAAAAAGAATGAGAGGCAGACCTTTGGCCTAAAAGGCACCTAAAAGATGCAGTGGATAGAGGGTTGGACTTGGAGTCAGGAATAGATGTGAGTTCAAATCTTGCCTCGCTGTGTGACCCTGGGAAAGTCACTTAACCATTCGCAGCCTCAGTGTCCTCATCTGTAAAAGGGGTATGATAATACCTGCTTCACAGGGTTGCTGTGAGGAGCAAACAGGTTAACAAATATAGAGAGCTTTGAAAACCCTAAAGTATATTTGTTATTTGTTTTTGTTTGTTATTTGTTATTGTTATTATTTTGTTATTGTTATTATATAATTATATTTATTACATTTATATAATATTAATTTTTAATCAACTATAATAATCAATATAATAAATTAATATATTTAATATAATTATATGTAAATATAATTGTATAAATCTGACTTTGGTGACCCTCTAGTGTTTTCTTCTAAATCACAACTGTGACTATCTCATACAAACTCTGGGATTTGCTAATAATACCATTGACTACCAGGCACTCCAGGCCTTCTATTTGGGAGAGGGCAATCTTCCAAAACTATCCTTGACATGGCTGAGAGTCTCTGAGGTGGAGTCTGAGCTCTGCTCCATGGTGCAAATTAGCTCCCACAAATGCAGAAAATATGCCAGCTTGGCAGATATCCCACAATGCTCTCTGGTGCTGGGTGGTCTGAACCACACGTACAGAGGGCTTGTCACCCTCTGCCCTGGAGAGGACCTTAGAGATTATCATGTCCATGTCCATTTTTAAGATGGGTGTGTGTATGCTGGCTCTTGGGGATGCATATGTTCCCCAGCTTGGTACTAAAGGATTCTCTTGGGATGGTGAAGGGATCTCTTACTGTTCTCCAGGCCTAAAAAGCTGTCAAAGATGACAAAGGTGACAAAACCAAAAAGAGCCCCCCAGTCATAGGCACCGATTAAAGAACCCTAGAATCAATGACAACATCTCAGAATTGGACAATGCCCCTGTACCTGAATAGGGATTCCTTCCATAACATCGCTGGTGGAATATTCATGTAGCCTCAGCCTGAAGACTTCCTTCCATAGTAAATCTGTGGGAGGAAATATGCACTGATATTTCCTTTTTCTATATTGAGATCAGCTCCCCTCTTGTAAGCAAGCAGTTCAAAATAATACAGAACATTGAAAAAGAAGAGGGAACCCCCTGTTCACATCATTACATTACTGTACCACACAACTTTTTATAATTAGAGGACATTTTAAGACCTGTCTTCCTGCCTTTTAATGACAAGGCTATGAATCCCAGTTCTGCAACTAACTCGCTATGCATCCTTAGAGAATTTGCCTCTTTGGGCCTCAGGCCTCAGAGAATCTGCCTCTTTGGGCCTCAGTTTCCTTTATTGTAAAATGGTGATCTGGCAGACCTTGAGGGTACCTTCTGGCTTAAAAGTTCAGTTACCATAGAATTCCCATTTTTAATTGAGTCCTTTGCAGGTATCAGGAAAGATTGTATCAACCACCCAGCTCAATGCTAGAGCAAGGTCAGCAAATAGTTAACATTGGCCGGATATTTATTGTAAACTGGAGCACTGAGGCAAAAAAGGTGAGTGCCAAGAGGGAGAGAGAAGAGAAGATGCAGAGTAATTGGCTTCTTAAAACAACGGCCTCTAGATAGGATTCAAAAAATGCAGCATTAATCATACTGCCTATAACAACTTAAATTCCTAATGGGAATTTCCAAGAGTTTCTTAGCAGAGTTTCTTAGAATGGTTACAAGCCCTTTATTTTCAGTACTTTGGAGTTGGAATTCATAGGATCCTTAGGCCTAGACCTTAGAGAACATTTGGTCTAACTCTCTCATTTTACAGATGGAGAAACTGAGACCCAGAAAGGAGAAGTAACTTGTTACTCAGATGCTCTGATTAAAACACAATACCTCTGACTCCAAAGCCAGCTTTTTTTTTTTATCACCATAACACACACTCTCAGCTCCATTGATCCTAAATTCTTTGGGTGGGCAAAAGGCCAGCTCTCAGAAAAATTGTGGAAGAGGCAAGTATAGTTTTTGGCACTTTCTGCTTCCCTTGTGCCCTCCTGCTTCCCACCTCATTTCTAAACTTGCTCTCGGGAAAGGATCCAATAAATTCAATCACACAGAGGTGATTTATAACAGCTTAAGCAGAAAGCCTTTTATGACATTTGCTGTCATTTCAGGCTTAGATTTTCAAAACCAATTTGACAGAGGCTGGCTATTTCCTTCTAAACTCTCTTGCTGAAATTCATGTAATTACCAACAGGTAGATTCCATTTCTTTATTTTAAGTTAAATTATAGTTTTTTTCAGTTAACATATGTTGTTTCTCCCTCCACTTCCCCACACCCTATTGGAAAATAAATAATAAAACAAATCCCTTGTAACAAATCACCATAGTGAAGTAAAATAAATTCCCACATTGCCCATGTTCAAAAAATATATGCCGTTCATTTAACTCATTCATTCCAAAATTTGGGCCTATTGACTCTGTGGTTATTGGTTGTTGTTCTTCACTCTCAAAGACGACCAAAATGGCATCACTATGCTAGAGTCAAATTTCAATGTGTCCAACTGTGGCTCAACAGACTAATGCAAGCTCAGAGTGCTCTGCCACAGGTTGGGCACAAATAGTCCGTGTGAACATTTGATGGGGATACTCTAAACTTGCACATCCTGAGTTTCCTTTGAGCTGTTTCAATTCTGCTTTGCTCACAGAGCACAGCCCCTTCTCAGATGTGGGCACGCCATGCTGAGCGGTCCTATGCCAGTGTCTCCCATGTAGGATGCATCAAGATCTGTATCATCATTGGCTCTCGGGAATTGTGCTTGGTCACTGACTTGTTCAGAGTTCCAGCTGTTCCTCCCAGTTCTCCAGGAACACGGTCCACACCATTTCTCAGGCAAGATGAGGACCAGACTCTAGAGTTTACCAGTCACATAGTTGTATCTGCCTTGTGCAAAATGATAGAACTTTTTCCTCTCCATGGATACTCTCATCACCCTAGTTCTTTTTCCTCTGATTTCTAACAGTAACCAGCCTTATCCACAGCCCTTCATATTTTCTGGGGAGAATACCATTTGTTCTCCCATTTATTCACACAAGAACCTCTCGCTGCTTGCTACTAATTATGTGTATGTCTGTGTAGAAATATATATGTGTGTGTATATATGTATGTGTACGTATATATGTGTGTATATATGTATATGTGTATATATATTATATAATATATTTTATCTATCCATCTATCTACCTATCTCTCTCTATAGAGATGTACTGTATCTCTATTTATTTCTATATACATCTATATCTACATTTCTATCTATATCTCTATATCTATCTATATCTCTATATAAATATATCTATATCTATCTATACATATATATACATACGCATACATATATATGTGTGTGTACATATATATACATATACACATACACATACATATACACATACACATACATATACACATACACATACACACACACATATGTATATATATACATACGTATATATACTGAGTCCATTGGCTCTCTCCAAATACTTCTTTCCATGCTGGCTTCTTTCAAATCTCCCCTTCTGAAAGACATCTTTCTTTGCCCTCTTAATCTTAATGCCTTCCCTGTGAGTCTACCCGTAGTGAATCCTGCGTATATATCTTTTTTGTGCACAGTTATGTGCATGTTGTCTTCTCACAAGACTGTGATCTTCTTGAGAACATGGACTATGTTTTTGCCTTTCTTGCTATCCAACTGCCCAATGCCTGGCAGCAGTAGGTGCTTAATAAATGCTTATGGAATAACTGGCTGACACCTTCCTTTCAGCTAAATGCAACCACTTCTTATACCTACCTCAAGTTAATTGATTGAGTGAATGACACTGACAGAGGCCAATCAGGCATCTTCATCTGCTGAGTCTCCATCGTCACAACTCCCGAAACACTGATGGGAGCACTAGAACCCAGGATCCACTGCCTCGCTGTTTGACCACACAGAGAGGGGGTAGGCATCTCTACCTCACCCTGGAAGTCATTTCAATCAAACAACCAAGAAGCATTTGTTAGGTGTTTTCTACAGGCCAGGCACTGTGCTAGGCTTTTGAGATAGGAAAACAAAAATTAAGCTGTTCCTACCCTCAATGAGCTTTCCTTCTGTGGGGAGTGAAACAAATAAAGAGATAAGTATATAACCTATGCTTTGAGAAAGAGAAAGGAAGCATTGACAGCAGAGGGATCAGGAGATGGTTCCTGAGCTGAGCCTCAGAAGGAATTCTGGGACCCAAAGAGACAGAAGAGGATATTCTAGATATGGGAGACAACTATGATGATTTCTTGATTTGATGGATTTCCAAACATAAACCAATTTCTTTACCAGTGAGTAGAAAGTGGAAGAATCCAAAGCTGAAAACAAGCCTCAGTCAACACAGAACCAGGTCTAAGAGCACCTACTCAGATACTTTTCCTTCCTTAATCTTGCTTCTCATTACCCTCCAACTTTGGGTCTACCCTCAGTAACTAATTACATCAATCTACCTCGTTCCCTCAAGGTGTCCAAGTTGAGCCAACTAATAGGTCAAATCAAGCTATTTATTTGGTGAAGAATACACATCAGAGCCATGCAGTTACCATTGGGTCTCTCGGATACATGGTAGCACAGATAGATTCACCAGCCTGGAGATGTCTATGCACTATTCCATATTAATAGCCTGGGCTTGGGTAACCCAAGGGTGACCATAAATGCCTGCTTTTTATACAGTTTAAAGGAGTATGCATCAGCACAAATCCTGATAACTCATAGCACCAAAGAATGGCCCAGTGTTGGGGGGGCAGGGTGGAGGTCAAGCACTATAGCAAGACCAATCATGGGCAAGAATTGAGGATTAAACAATGACAGGGAAGCAGGTACTATCTAATTAGGACTGAATAGGGTAGAGAGGGAAGCAAGAGACATTTTAGTTGTACAAAAATAGGAAGAGACAATTCCCAGGAATATGAGGCAGGTAAGACACATGACCAATTCAGAGTTGTAAAATAGAGACAGTCTGTCCAAAACAAATACCATGGGCCTTCATGGATACTTCCACATTTAGTGAAGTAGATGGAGAGCTGGTCTCAGAACCAGGAAGGCTTACATTCAAGTAATGACACTTACTGGCTATATAACCCTTGGAAAGCCACTCTTGTGCTCTAGGCAACCAAAGTCTCTAAGTCAAAGGAAAAATTCCAGCCTACATTAGTAGCGGGAGTGCCCTCACTCGGAGGTTCTCTATATCAATGAAATCACATGCTCAGTCTCTTTTTCTCCGTATGTCTCCCTTTTTCTCCATGTTCCCCTTTCTCTGTCTCTCTCCTCCTCTCTTTTGTTTCACTGATTCAATAGCTGTGCCACACTCACAATCCAGGATCACCAACATTACAAAGACATCTGGTGCTTTCCTAAAGCCTGGGGCATAGAGTAACTCATGAATACAGATAGGTACACAAATGCTGCTTCTTTTCCTCACTGTCTCCCTCCCCTCCCACTCCCAGCCCAAGTGTTTAGGGGAGAAGGAGAAAAGTCAAAAGGTCAAGAGATCCCAGCACCCACTACACGACTATAACATAAATCAGAATGGGAAAATGCAATGAGAAGCATGCAGTACTAGCGAAACTCAGAGGAGACAGAAATAGCTTCCCGCTTGAAGTAATGAGTTCTGTAGATAAATACTCCCTATTCCAATTAGAGCTCATAGAATATTCTTCAGCAGGCAGAGGAATAAAATGAAGATTTCAGCAGAGACTGAGGCTCCAAGGCTACTCATTCAGATGATGAGGTCCTGCAAATGCCCTTGCTTGTGGGTGACACTGTGATCATCACATCAACTCCCCCAGATACTATAAAGGCTCCTCAGCGAGGTTCACAGTCATTCCAAAGAAATCAACCCAACAATTCCCACTGGAAAAACCCAACAGATGAAGACTATCTATTGCTTATGCTATTGTAATGATAATAGCTAACATACATAGTGTATTTGTAAGAGAGCCGCAAAGTGCTTTACATATATTATCTTACTTGAACCTCACAACAACCTTTTAAGATAGGTGATTCTATTCACATTTTACAGAGGGAGTAATTGAGGTTGAGAGAGTTAAGTGATTTGCTCAGGGTCACATAGCTAGTAAGTGCCTGAGGCAAGATTCAAACTCAGGTCTTCTGATTCCAAGTCCAGTTGCCTCTATGACATGCAATTGGCTCATTAAAATATTCCATAATTACATATGTCTTGGATAGACAGTTATGGCAAATGGTCAGTGAGCTGGGGCCACAATTGAGAAGGAAGAGGAGAGTGGGCTGGACTGACTTTGCAGTACTTTCCATGATTCAAAGTGGCTTCTTGACACAAAAGTCCATTGTGCTTTTAATATCAATATTCTACTAAGGATGCCAGATGTTTACAAATTAAGGAACACTGTGGTCTCAGAAGAACCAAAATTATGGGTGACCCAAAGGACAAGTAGAAACATATGGAGGGTTGTAAGTAGGCTGCAGCATATTACCAGAAATGACTTACAGGCAAAGGGTGGTATAAAGGATGGTATCAAGGAAACATAGGATCATGAAGGAGATGGGCTGGTCACAGAGTAAGAACAAAGGAGGCATGGCCTGAGGAGCATAGCAGTATTACCCACAGAATGGCAAAAAACCTAGAAAAAGCCTTCTAGTATGATGGAGAAGACTGTTAAAGAATTTAAGTCAGGATATGAATAAGAATCATGAAAGATAAAATGGAGGTGAGTTGTGAGTCACACTAGAATTCATTTGATTAAATTATAGATGCATTAAATTATTAAAATATCTACTTAGGGTCACTTTCAAAAGATGAAAACTCAGGGACTACGGCTGCAATTTCTGAGAGAAGGGAAGTATACCCATGCTTGAGTCAGATGTTCATAGGTTTAGAGCTGGAAGAGATTTTACCCATCATTTAGTCTAGCTCATTTTACAGATGAGGAAACAGGGTCAGATAAGGAAAATGACTTGTCCAATGTCATATAAGTAATAAATGTAAGAGGTGGGATTTGAAACCAGGTCTTATGACTCCTAAGCCAGTGTTCTTTCCTCTTTACTATGTGTCTTTCCTTCAAATGTGATGTGCTGCACCTACGGCGGGTGTGCAGAGGAGGAGGGAAGAGAAAGTAGCTACCTCTGTTCCTATGTCAATCTTTTAGAACAGAGATACCCAAGCTGTGTGGAGAGCTCATTTGGCAAGGCTCCCCACATGATTAAAAACATCCACTTCAAAAGCACTGATGATTTGAAATGAATATTTCATTGAGGTGAAAAATAGTTCACCTCCCTGGTTTCTGGGTTGCTAATCTTTGCCAAGGTTATTCAAGGAATCTTTTGTGGTCCCTGTAATGGGAATGCTCAGGAGAGGTGAGGTATTTCACAAAATGCACAGCAAAAAGCCATCTAGAGTCACTTCATGGGTGGTGAGGCATCTCTGGAAACAAATATCCAGTTGTAGGAGACAATGCATGATGGAATTTCTGGAAGCAAACCTGTGAGCTAATAAGTTCTCTTGAAGTCAGTTCATAAAGTGAAGGATGAACTATTTTCTCTCTAGTTCACTTCCTGTGGGGGCTTGTTGGATTACAGCTTATAAACTGACATCAGGTTCTCTCGAGTGGAAATATCTGACATGCAATTGTCTTCCAAATCTTGACCTTAACAGAGGGAAAGAGAGGTAATGTAAACTATTAACCAAAATCCTTTTAGAACAACCAAGAGATGCCATGGAACTGACCACAGTGCTGGCAAATCTATCAGTGGATTATTCTTCCTAACATATAGCTCTGATTATATCACTTCCTGAATCAAGAGAAGCATGAAAAGGTAATCAAGAAAGAGAAATCAAAAGGGACTTACTAAAGTTGAACTGTTTTGCTTACATTCCTACATGGAAAGATGATGTGTATAATTCATGAGACCTCAGTATTGGGCACAGGGTGAGTTGAATATGAAGGGATGACATCTAAAAAAAAAATAAAAT